>OLKM01005331.1:0-17517 GCA_900291075.1 Melanogrammus aeglefinus | reverse complement strand
AATACTGTCCACCAATTTGGCTTTCTTCTCCCCACAACCATTCGTTGAATTTCTCCAACCAAGGAGCACAACACGGGAACCATTTTCTAAACATGCCCATTGCAACAAGCAACCTGCAGTCACAAATTTGACTCTGAAGTTACCGACTGCACTACCTCTCTACAGAGACTTTTCAGGAAACATGGAACTTGCATCTGAGGCAATACTACCTCTGCTATGGGTTTTGCATAGCTTAATTCATGTATTCCAGTATTACTGATCAAAGGTTCATAGCGTCAAGTCACACTCAAGTCAGCACACACTACCTAAGTATAATTCCCAAAACAGTTCCTGCTAGATGTTTTTGTGTGGATATCATTCCACATTATTTTGTTAGAAAAAAATACCATGTGTTTGCATCTGATTGTTAAAAAAACACCATAGAAGTGCTAACATTTTCTTTAGTAACAGTTCCCAGATTTTCAGAAAAGTTGCAGTGAAAGCAAAGCAGACTTTTATGAGAACTTAATTGTGATGTATTTTAAATTATGTTGTGGAACTTGGCTCTATCCGTAGCTAGGAACTGAAACAGAATTTACTGTCCGGCTTTGTTTTATTGATAAGTACAACAATGTTTGTTCACCTTGCTCCACCTGTTTTTTGGGATCATCAGTGTAACTGGATTTCCATACTTTTCCATTTTCTTCACTGAATTGTATTTCAGATAACTTCACATTTATCTGGGATCCTGAGGCTAAGTCATTAACTGTAGGTGGACGCCAAGGTTATCTTTGCGTACTTGTATCTAAAACAAAGCAAGTTTTTGTGTTGCTTATGCCTCCTTCGTCTCACTCACGTATCTTTACCACTAGATGCCTTGTATAATGTTGATGTTACTTTTTTCAGTCATTCCTAATTCAACATATAGGAACGTACACGTTAATGAATACATTGCAGTTTTCAGTATATATGTTGAGTCTCAACTCAGAGCCAAAGATATCAATAAAATGTGGTTTCATAGAGAGTTTCTCTGTAAAGAATTAATTATTTTTGAACTATTTCAATGAAACATGGCTGTAAATATGTTAAACAGAGGTTTGAGCTCTAGAATTACACAGATATTATTAGAGGTATAATTATACATCCCATATACAGAAAATAATTTGATATTATAAATGGCAACTAATGAACTTGAATTAAATATATAATGCAAACAATAATTTATAGGTGTGTTTGAATATCGCACATGAGCACATCTACAGGGAGAGTAATAACTGTAGGACGCTTATCTATTTATGTCAATCTGCTGCTCTTCCTTTTTCAAATCAGAAAATATCTGAGGGGTTTTGTTTCCTTTAATGAAATCTTATGATTTTAAGGAATGCCTCTCTTGATAGAAAATAGCACACAGGTTGAACAAAACGCATATCATATACCATGATTTCCATCATCTCTCAATGGGATCAAAGGTCTGCTGATACTGCATCTATTGTTTGTTGTCAACTGATGGGAATATGTTAATTGATGGAACAACAACATTATTTTGTCGATAACTCAGAGAGTGATCTGTTGGCATCAATACCAAAGCCACTGTATATGTCAACAAATACCATTCATACTTGGGTTATGTATTCCTGCATTGGTGACTATGCCCTTTGCCCACAACTGGAAGAGGTGTTTCGCTCCCCCCTTGTGTTGAAAGAACCATGGTTATTCGCACTGGTTCTGAAATTCAGAGGCAGCTCTCTGAAATTTGTGGCAAATAATATTATAATGAAGACAAAATAAATGTAATCATTAAGTGAATCTAAAAACATCATGCCTCCTCCATAAAGTTGAAAAAGATTAACAAAATTAAAATGACACTACTCGATTTAAGCTCTGTTCCCATAATACCTTCAAATTCTTTGATTATGCACTGATCTGCCAGTAAGAATACTACGTCTGTTCAGTCCTGTACGTAGACATGAAACGAGGCAACACCCAGTGTTTTTTCCATTTCCATGATCGCTTCCTAACCCTGGACGGTATTCAAAGTTCTGAACACCAGCAAATGAATAGAGACAAACACTAGAGGCTCTGTTGTTATCTAGACAAACAAGGTAGAATGATGGGTTCGACTGAAAACCATCAACACAGCCATGAAAGACCATCCTCCACCATCACAAAAGTTTGTGGTTTCCGTCGATGTGTCCTAGAGAAAATGAAATTCAATAGTTAATTGTGTGGGAAAAACAGTGATGTAAGAAGTTTTCACATCCTTTGCTTCAGCGAAAAGTAATAAATACAGCAAGTAATAATATACTCAAATATTCCAGTCCTGCATTTAAATATCTTATTTGAGAGTAACAGAGTATATAAGTATTGTGAGCTTGCTGTAGTTAAAAGTATTGCAGTAAAATACAGTGGTTTGGTTTCCTCTGACTAAATATATTATTATTATTAGTGGTAGTGGTAGCCAACAGATTTGAGCCTCCGTAAGAGTATTTGTAAACTTTAGAACAATATTATTTCAGGTAAAAGTAAAAAGTATTTTACATTAAGAACTACTCTTATAAAATACATTTTATCCAAAATGTTACTCAGGGCTCAAGTAAATGTTATTACAGAGTATATATGTAATAGTGAAGCATCAGTGTTATGAGCAGCATGTTACTGTTGTAGCTCCTGGAGGTGGAGCTAAGTTTACACCACTTTATATAACAGTTAGCTAGTCTAATTTCATTTTAACAATTGTGTTGTAATTTTAAAAATCTTGTTAATATTATCTCCATTTTTGGTCAAATATGTTTCTGAAAAAGTAACATAAATCTGTCAAATAAATGTAATGGAGTAGAAAGTACAATATTTCCCTCTGAAATGTAGTGGAAGTGGAATTAAAAAGTAGCCATCCAATGGGAAATACAAGTACCCTCAAGTTTAGTCATATTAACTGGTAGTTTACTTTCCACCACTAGGGGAAAGTATAACAAAGCCCAAGAGTTATGCACATGAATAATTCGATACTAAAAGTAAATTTCTTGATTAATGAGCTCTTTTACTTTTGATGCATGACTTTATACTTGTAATTAAGTGTTTTTACACTTATTATCATTGAAATAAAGTACCGGTAAGTACATCTTCCACCACGTCCAGGTGAATTGTAAGAAACTGATTAATGACTTTGTGCTACTTGATTTACTCTAAGTTATATTGTTGGGAATTTACTCACCATATAATTGAGATTAGGGGTTGCAACACTGTAAACTCGTCGACGTATTGCATTGGCGTCTTCTGAAGGACCGTCCAATAGGGTCAATTTCTTGCAGGCTCTGTCTAACACGGCCACCTTTGAAATGCGTAGTCCACGTGACTCTCAAGCTCCCATGCATCATATCGCTCACACCTGCATTTGTGGTAGTCTGAAGAATTTCACCACAATAACTCTGTTCAGGTTGTCATTTTGATAGTGTTACACTATGTTAGTGCTGAACCACTCAAGCTGCTGTCTGTGCCTGTAAGAGATGTCCGACAGCCTTACCCTCCCAAGCATGTTTGCACATGCTATTTCCAAGTTCATTCCAAGGGATACTAAATGAGAGATTTGCTCCTGTGAAATGCTGTAACTAGGTCTGCCCTGATGTCCAGTCATGACAGGTGGAGGCAACAGAGCATAACTGTTGTCATAGCCCTGGTTCTTTGTCTTGGTTTTCATGAGCAGTCAGCAAACACTGAAGACATCCATACAAGGACTCCTAATGTATTGAACTGCAACTCGATTTCTTGTGAATCTTCAACAATATCTTGAGATTGACAGAAACCTAGATACGGTTTGAATGTGTGATTCACGAAGTTTGTCATACAACTTTCATGAACAAAATAATCTGTAGTTTCTCCTTGCAGTCGTTCAATACATTGTAAGACATTGTTAAAAAAATGTATAATGTCATCTTCATTGCTACTTACTCCAAAAATTAAAAACTGCACCAAATAAGAAAACAGGAAAACTTTGAATAGCTTCATTGTAAAGTTCTGCTATTTAATATCAATTTAGGATAAGCTGAGTAAGTCTTGCGTATGCATTTCCTGGTTTGAGGGTGACTTCCTGCTCCTGGAGGAGGAGCTATTTATGTGAGAAGTATGTGAAAGGAGAATGTATGTGTGTGAGAGTGAAAATATATGTATGTGAAAGGAGAATGTATGCATGTGAGAGTGAAAATATATGTATGTGTGTGAGAGTGAAAATATATGTATGTGAAAGGAGAATGTATATATGTGAGAGTGAAAATATATGTACGTGAAAGGAGAATGTATGTATGTGAGAGTGAAAATATATGTATGTGAAAGGAGAATGTATGGTGTGTGAAGTGTATATAATGTATGTGTAAGGAGAAATGTATTGTATGTGTGTGAGAGTGAAAATATATGTATGTGTGAGGAGAATGTATGTGTGTGAGAGTGAAAATATATGTATGTGTGAGGAAAATATATGTATGTGTGTGAGAAAATGTATGTGTTGTGAGAGTGAAAATATATGTATGTGTAAGGAGAATGTATGTGTGTGAGTGTGAAAATATATATATGTGAAAGGAAAATGTATGTGTGTGAGAGTGAAAATATATGTATGTGTAAGGAGAATGTATGTGTGTGAGAGGACCAGAATGAATTATGGCTTGTACGGCCCCTCATACCTCTCTCTAATGAACCACCCTCACACAGTCCATCACAATGGCTTTTCAGAGGAATCAAGCCCTTTTGCGTGAAAAACCAAATCAATTTGTCGTCAATGGAGGGCCCGCTCAGATCCACGCCGTGCTCTGAATGTAATCTCTTCTGATTGCAAAATCTATTTAAAAACGTCCAATAACGTTTAGGAGCTCATGCATCGGGCTGCTTGGCGGTTCCTGAATCACTTGCCTCGGACGCTCAGATGATATCTGAAGCCCCTCTCGCCAAGACGCTAGTCGCTATTCTTTATCGGTCGGTATTATTATTATTTTTTCATTTTTCCGACGTTAACAATCCGTCCTCTGTGGCAGCTTCCCTCAGACGAATATCAGTACCAATATCCCGTCTCCTGATGATGTTGTCCCTCCTGGAAGAAGCAATGTGGAGGCGGGCTATTTTTAGACGTGGCATGCGCGACGGCGTGGGCCCTCCGTCGGGGGGGGGGGGGGGGGGGGGGGGGGGGGGGGCGGCCATGTTCTCCTCTCTCTCTCCTCCCCCCCGGGACGCCGGTAAACTCAGCACCTCCCACACGGAGCAGATACTCTCACCACCCTCTGTCTGTGCGCTGAGGGGAGTGTATCACCACGGGGGGGCTGCCACCTGCCATCATTCCCTCTCTCTCTCTCTCTCTCTCTCTCTCTCTCTCTCTCTCTCTCTCTCTCTCTCTCTCTCTCTCTCTCTCTTCTCTCTCTTCTCTCTCTCTCTCTCTCTCTCTCTCTCTCTCTCTCTCTCTCTCTCTCTCTCGCTCTCTCTCTCTCTCTTCCTCTCTCTCTCTCTCTCTCTCTCTCTCTCTCTCCCTCTGACTCTCTCTCTCGTGCTCTCTCTCTTGCTCTCTCTATTGCTCTCTCTCTCTCCCTCTGACTCTCTCTCTCTCTCTCTCTCTCTCTCTCTCTCTCTCTCTCTCTCTCTCTCTCTCTCTCTCTCTCTCTCTCTCTCTCTCTCTCTTCTCTCTCTCTCTCTCTCTCTATTGCTCTCTCTCTCTGCCTCTGACTCTCTCTCGCTCTCTCTCTCTCCCTTTGACTCTCTCTCTCTCTATCTCTCCATCTGACTCTCTCTATCTCTCCCTCTGACTCTCTCTCTCTCTCTCGCTCTCGCTCTCTCTCCTTCTTTTAGTCCAAACATTTGCACCGGTTGCTGTATTTACTATTGAGTCATTTAGCGGGCACTTTTATACCGAATGTCGGGCCGTGAATCCAGCTACGCATCGTTGACGGAGCCAGAGGGGCTCAGGGGCCGTCTGGCACTGCCCCGAGACTTTTGGGTTCGAAGCCAGGACGATCTGGGGGGGTAAGTGGAAACCCCCGACTGTGAGACCATCCTGGACCCTTCTCTCGTCGTCCCCCCGCTCTCATCCTTCAAGATGCTAGCTGGCCGGGCTAATGCCCCTTTCACAGTGCAGTCGTTCAGTTTGAATGTCGATTTGTGTTCCTTTCTGAGGTTGTGGGTTGAGTGCAGTCTGGCTGGTAAGGGGTCCAGAGTTAGAAATCCTCTTTTACAGTTGATTTGTGTATGTGTCCGGGGTTGTATATGCATCTTTTTTCTCGGCTCTCGTGTGATGGAGAACAATTTAAAATACCATCGGGAATGAGAAGGACACAGACAGGGAATACGAGAGCTGTGGGGAACGGGGAGCAGGCGAATGGAAAACACAGTGAGTGTGTACAGTGTCACAAGAATGATGAGTTGAAGTCCATTAGTGTCATGAACATGTCCCTAACACCCGGCGTGTCATCGCCCATGTCACTCCTTCCCCGGTCGCTGCTGCTTCCTTCCTGTCACATTGTCAGTTGGTTGCCATGATGACACCAAATCCTACGAATCTCCCACAACCCCCCCACTCCCCTTCTAAAGACCCCCCACTTTGGAGACTGGTTGAATTTGAGTTCAAAATCCTTGATCTCAACTCTGTTTTTCTCTGTCATTGTCTCCATCATGATCTATTTTAGTGGTAATTTTATGTTATGTTTATCTTTATTCAGAAGAAGGATTCAAAGTATTTTAAGAAAGGCACATTTGCCTTCCACTATCCCACCCCACCCGACTATACAATATATAGTGTGTATATTGATAAACTACAGAGTGCTAAAAGAAAAATCAAACAATCTGTCACATTTTCAAGTATTTGCATTTAGAGATAATACACGAATAAATTCATGACAAACGATAAGCCAGGACAATGGAAGAAAAGTATAAATAACCTGTGCTTTCCAAAATACGATTGGGAGTTGTCGTTGTTTGTAGATGTTCTCCTACTGCCTGTCAGTGTTTGGTCGAGCTGGCGTTGTTACGAGGATGCGTATTCGGATCGGAATACACACTCTTGGGTTTTGGCATCGGATTAGCCTCGGGGAAATGCGTGAGGATGGATCAATGAAAGGCCGTCTGTTTTTACGACCCTGTGTGATTTTTAGTTTGTGTGTGAACTAATCAATATCAGAATTCTGTTTTTAGAGAAGGCGCGAGAGAAAGAGAGGGAGGGGGAGAGAGAGAGGGGGAGAGAGAGAGGAGGAGGGAGAGAGAGGGGGAGAGATGGGGAGAGAGAGAGAGGGGGGGGGGAGAGAGAGGAGGAGGGAGAGAGAGGGGGAGAGATGGGGAGAGAGAGAGAGAGGGGGGGAGAGAAGGGACAGAGACAGGGAGAGAGAGAGAGACAGAGAGAGAGACACACAGAAAGAGAGACAGAGAGGTAGAGAGAGAGAGAGTGAGAGGATGGGCTGATACATTGCCTCCCCCGAGGGCTTCAATGCATAGGGGAGCTTGCAAATGGCAGAGATGCTTCCAGGCTTTGTGTGTGTGTGTGTGTGTGTGTGTGTGTGTGTGTGTGTGTGTGTGTGTGTGTGTGTGTGTGTGTGTGTGTGTGTGTGTGTGTGTGTGTGTGTGTGTGTGTGTGTTTGTTAACATGTGAGCTTGTGAGTGTCTGTTACTGTGTGTGTACGCTGGGGGCAGGTGTGGCTGTAGGCCAGTATAAAGCAGTTCATCATGAGCTCTTTTAGCTCTGCAATGTATTTCAGGAATCCCAGAGCCTAGAAACATCTTTGTTTTATTGCAGGGGGGGGGGGGGGGGGCGCGCTGTGTTTGCTGTTGTTTGTGAACTATTGCTTTCGGCGATAACAGGACTGAAGGGTCACTTTGGTCGAGGTTTTGGCATAGCGCTGGTGCAGTCCCGTTCTCCCGGGACAAGCTCTCGACGGATATTCCTTGATTCCTATTGCAGCTATAATATCTATATTTTCGTTCTCTTTTCCTTGGTGTAGCGCTGCTTTGCCGAACAGTTATAGTGTGAAACAAAGGAAGCAAAACGTGTAAGGGGGCTTGAAGGCGTTCACAGGTTCCCTCAGCTGCTGTTTGGGACTAATTAGCATTCGTCACGGCCAAGTTCCGCCCCGACGACTTGTCGGAATATTTTGAACACAGCTTTCTTTTCCCCTCACAATATGGCCCGTATTTGTATTACCCCGGCTAATTGCCCCATTCTCCCCACTCCCTCCACCTGTTTCCGAGCAGAGGAATTGTCGGCGGGAATTGTCGGCGGGAAATCTCGGACGAAACAGACGCTCTGCTCCCGAGCAGTGCGCGCTCATCTAATTATAAAGAGCCGGGAAAAATGTAGAGCAGATGCCCACTCTTCCGACACATTCAACACCCCCCACACCCCCCCCAAACCCTCCCACCCCCTGATATCGCCGGCCATTTGGCCTCGTTCTACTGCCTCTACGTGGAGGCTGGGGCTCCAGAACAGTGGTGGAGGAGCTTCCTCCTTCCTCCACCACAACCACACCCCTTGCAGACACACACACACACACACACACACACACACACACACATACCGCATTTAGAGCGCACACACTTACGCATGCACAAAGTATCTGGCCCCCGACTTCTCAACCTTCAGCATGATGCAATGTGGAGCGTGCAAGAAAAACGAGGCACATTGGGGGTTTCACCATGGACTGCTGCGTGGGATGCTCTTTAATGAGGGCTCCGTGGTCGGTGTATCTGTGCCGCTCGCTAGCCAAGGCCTGACATCCTTTGTTTTTGGGGGACAACCGAAGCAGAGACTGGAGCGGTGGCGGGGGAAAGGCACATAAGGGCCCCGACACAGAAGGGCCCGCCGCATAAGGGCCGAGGTGGAGAACAGAAGGAGCGTCCTGCCGGTGTCACGGCATGGGCTTCACCGGGGCCCGTTAACCTCCATGGTCCAGACGCCTCACATGCCTCTTTCATTACCCCCACACTGTGCACCCTTGGCTGGAAGCAGGCAGAGCAGCTGTCTTGTCTGGTCTGGTCTGGTCTCCTCCTCTCTGCCCTGATCCCTGTCCACGATGACCTGTTTCTGTCGCTCAACCAGTGCAAGCCACAGCCCCGGTCCTCGGAGGGGCCAAAGAGAGGATTTCCTGATCTTTGTTTTAATTGAGTTTGAGGGCCAGCTTGAGCCAGGGAATGGCTTGGAAGCGGATTGCAAATGACATCTGTGCCATCCTTGTCATGTGACCGGCGTCCAAACTTTACACAGGGTTGTGATATGTGTCACGTACACACACAGACACAAACACACACACACACACACACACACACACACACACACACACACACACACACACACACTTTCAGATATGAGTGTGAATCCATGCACATGGGCACGTCCAGGAACAAATAAGGCCATGAATCTGTAGTAAATGAAGCAGTGAGTGGAGAGTGATCGCTGCCTGGAACGCAGTCTCAGAAATTAGAATAAATGAACCCGGGGAGGCTGGCATGAACAATCCTTTATCACGCCCATTAGCCCCCGAGAAGCAAAGGGCGTGTTCAGACTGTGCTGCTGCGTATGACGACTGCCTGCGCCCTTTTCATTTTATACCAGCGACCCAAAACAACAATGGAGTCGCGGCCCCACGTTGCTGGCTGGCTGCTGTGATGAAATGATGGGGGCAGAATGTGTGGAGTAGTTACAGCTGCGGAACTTTTCCCTGCTAAACTAACAGATAAAAGAAAAGTGAGAAAAATGATTTGCATCCACCTGAAAACCCTGAATAATATATGATAATATAGTATAATATATTCCATTTGGTTGACATTTTTATCCAAGCGCCTTACTGTGAGTGAATACATTTTTAGCATGGGGCGGGGGGGATGCCCAGTGGGTTGCTAACCGCTAACCCTAGCACCGATAATGCTATGCCGTAGCAGTTTTGGTGCAACACAAAGTGAAGGAGCCTAAATATTGAAACCAAGAAATGAGAAACGAGTAATGCATGGATGCCATGATTTTCTAAGATCTTGACGCGCTATAATGACCATTTCTCCCTTGTTAAGTAGTTGTTTCATCTCATTGAGGCTAACCCGGTTACAAAAAGGTTGGATAAAATAATGAAAGAAAGCGAAACAATCGCAGGATCAAATGACAACGCTGTAGGCTCAGCCGTTTAACATTTCCTCACACATGTTGGACATCATTATCTTGTTGAGCAGGCTGAAACATAGCCGGGGTACAGCCCACAGCTCACATGAAGGCAGGGAAACTCAATTCATTCCCTGAGTTAGCGCTGATCAGAGATTAGCTGCTATCACTTTGCTTTCGCTAGCATCATCATCCCGCCAGTCTCCTCGACGCATTCCTTCCATACAGCTGACGTCGGAGAAGCCCGTTTAAAGCGAGCGAATAGCTTTGCATCCGTGTCCCACAAGGGTCCTGCTGTATTCCTCAACAACGATATCTTCCATCCAGCGAAACGCCGGTGCCATAAATCATTCATGTGTGCCGGGTGTAGCCTCTCAGAGATGTCAGGCGTCCCAGAGTGTACTCTTCAAACACGGCTGCCAGGTGCTCTCAATCAACATTTGTTTGTTTTGGGGGCTTTTTCCGTCCGTGTGTGCATTCGGATTACCAGGTGCACTTTATTTCCGTTAATGTATTCTTTGCCGATCCCGCGGCTGATGCCACAGCTCATTTGCAGTGCGGCTCTTTGGGTCGTATAAATTGCGTTTGACAGGCACTCCATTACATTTTCACGTTGTTTGCTTCGGATTCTCTGAGGCTGAATCACAAATGTGTCGGATTGCTACGGTGTCTGTGGTTCTTCCGTTTAAGATAACAACGGGATACTTATGTTGGTTTAAGCTTAAGACACATTGACCAACCGACTGTCGAAAGACTGAGAAAGCCTCTCAACAGTCTCCAAACTGTTTACTTTTAATGTTTCTGAGCTGAAAACACGATTAAGAGGCTGGTTTCAGATAACGGTGGCTGTTGTCAACATAGAACTAGCCTGGAGTCTGGTGCAATAGGTGGGCCTTGTTGCTGGGTGACAACGCACTTGTTTGTAGAACGACAACGAAATGGCTGGCAACCAAGTATGAATTAGGCCTAATGAAGACCCAGAGGGAGACACTGAATTGAATCCAATTTTCCTTCAATTCCCTTTCGTCTGTTGCACTCAGAGGCGAGGAATGAGACATGAGGGTGGTGGGTGGTGCGGAGCTGGGGGTCTGGGGAGGGGGGGGGGGGGGGGGGTGGTGTGTGTGTGTGTTGGGTCTCTCCTAACCTCCCTCTGACACCGTCACACCTCCCTTGTGAAGTAGATTGATTACACCGGTGATCATTCCAGCCCAGATAACGTCCCCCTTTTAATCAGCACTTGTGCGGCCGCTGTTTTTACATGGATGGGATTATCGCGGGAGACTCCATCACTGTCTCATTGTAAAGCCCCCCCCCAAGACAGACACACACACACACACACACACACACACACACACACACACACACACACACACACACACACACACACACACACACACACACACACACACACACACACACACACACACACACACACACACACACACACACACACACACACACACACACACACACACACACACAGCCCGCCAAGCCAGAGTCGACATTCCCGCTTCCAAAGTTTCTTCCCTCATTCTCGCTTGATCCCGTCTGCTGCTGGGCTTGCGTCTGTCGGAGTGACATTCGGTGTGTTTTTTTAATTTGGGCGGCCCTCTGTTCACTGTGCACGCCGATGTCTTGTTCCCGCTCCGTTCTTCATTTAAGACTACACTTGGAAGACCAACCTTAATGAGCACAGATGTCATTCGTTAGCGGCTAGGCTTAAGTTAATTGTAGACACCGTAGGGGATTCTCAGGATGTTTTTTTTTTCGTCTGCGTAAACGTCCATCCCTGGGGTGTTCGGAAGTGTTCAGGAGTCACTCATTTACTACTAACTCACTAGGGAGTCTTGTGACTCCATTCAAACCCAACCTTGTGGAATTTGAGGTAGGGTGTTAACGACCTAAGATATCACTGGGGACCATTCAATCGTCTCTAAGTATTGGCATGGAAATATGGCCACCGAAGAAGACAAGAACACAATATTGAGGAAATTCTTTGGTTTTTGGTTTTGAAGATCATATCAACACAGTGGCCTGGTGCACAGAATCTCAATTTGAACACATCTTTGTTTCTTTTGTTCATTTTTTCTTTCATTATTTCATTCTTTCTTTCGTTCTGCACTTTCTGATGTCCTCTCTGATTTGCCCCCCATGCATCCCCAGCTCTCCAATTAATATCCTAACAGGCAGATCGATGGCCAACCACGGGGGGTCCTGATTGACCTGCCGCTCGCTGGGCTTATTTCTGAGTTGCTTTTCCACTGTAATGAGGGCGGTGGCAGCGGCCATGTTTTGTCTCAACACTGGGAAGGGGGAGGCAGGGGAGGGGAGGGGGGAGCCAGTGTTGGGGAGAAATGGTCACACACTTCACCATTTTTTTATTTTACTGCTTCTCCCTGCCATGTCTGGGATTATGGAAATGGCCACTGTGTTCTGAGTTAATTGTCCGGTCTCAGAGGAAGACCGTATTCACTTTGGAGATGGCTTCCCCCTCCCCCCACGGCAGTTAAATGAGACGGACCGCTGGCATTGTCCGTCCGGCAGCAGGTGTCTTGTCTGGTACCTGCTGCAACTTATCTTAACCACAAGGGAGAGAGAGGGAGAGAGGGAGAGAGGGAGAGAGGTAGAGAGAGGGGGGGGAGAGGGAGAGAGAGAGAGAGGGAGAGAGAGAGAGAGAGAGAGAGAGAGAGAGAGAGAGAGAGAGAGAGAGAGAGAGAGAGAGAGAGAGAGAGAGAGAGAGAGAGAGAGAGAGAGAGAGGACAGCCATACACTCAATGGCGTCCATTTGGCTGGCATCCGTTCGCCATTCGCAGGTGCCATGTCTGAATTGTACACTTGAGTCCAGTTGCGCTGAAATACAGTCTAAGGGACGGCTATTTGCTTTACAAACCGCATCGTGTTTCCATTGTCCAGCCTTGATGGAATTTGAAATTCCACCTGGCAGCTGTACTTATTCATTCTGCCCCCCTGCTTTTTTCTCACCTCTTAGCACATGTAATATGGTGATACTGTGGGTGACTTCATCGAGCCGGCATATGGGTGGCACCCCACACTCTCCCCTTTCACTTATCACTCTCTTTCACTTTTTAAGGGAAGAGAGAGATCTGCACAGCAGCATAGACTTAATCACCAACATCATTAACCCCACCACCCTTTCAATGACGAACCCAATACCACTTCCTTCCCCACCATCACCACCACCACCACCACCACCACCACCAACGACACCCCACTAAACACCTACCCACCAACACCCCCACCACCGCCTCAGCACCCACTCCCACCCTCTCGCACCAGATACACCCCTTGATATTCAGCCGACCCTAATTCATTCTGGCTACCTTGAACCTCCTCCGATCCTACAGCGGCATTGTTTTACATCCCAGGTCACGGCCAAATGCGGACCTGGAGTAGTGAGGAAATACGCAAGTGATAAATCTCTGCCCAACACTTACCACAGCATGTACCATTACCTTTAAAATGCACAGATCGCTCCCCGACATCCACCCACTAAATCTTACTGTGGAATGGGAGGGGTTTGATTTACAGTAGTGCAGACGGTGCTGTTGTCTGGCATTCAGCTGTAATCTGGGGGTGATCACGACGAAGCGTGGCGTTGATGTCATTTCATGCAGAAGTGATTTTGAGTGCAGTCGGGATCTTGTGATTGTCATTATGGAGCAGATCAGAAGGCGCTAAGGTTAGGCACAATAAGCAGACCGACCGGATGATATGTTTACCAAACAGCCCGTCTAATGCAGAACTGTGGGCTCAGCTTTTGGGCACCTGTGTGTGCGTCTGAATGCCTGCATGTGTGTGTGTGCGCATGTGTTCGATGCCCATTCGCACTCTCTCGTTTGGTTTTAAATTTGTTTTATCTTGCTCAGTGTTATTCTTTCTGTTTATTGTCTGTGTGTGTGTCTGTGTGTGTTTGTGGAAGTGAGACTGTGTGAATAGTTGTGTGTGTGTTTGTGTGGAAGTGAGTGAGGTGTGAATAGGTGTGTGTGTGTATATGTGTGTGTGCTTGTGTATGTGGAAGTGAGACTTTGTGACTAGGTGTGTGTGTGTGTGTGTGTTAGTGTGTTTATATCTGTGCGAAAGTGAGACTGTGTGACTAGGTGTGTGTGTTTGTGTGTGAACACCTGCACCTATTTCGGTCCCAGCGCAGAGAGGATCACGGAGGGCTGCCTATCTCCCCCGAACTGGAGGAGCAGATTTGATTCGAGCCAGGACATTAAGCCCAGATAATGCAGCCATGACCAGTAGAGCCCCCCACCCCCCCTCCCCAATCCCCTACAACACTCCCAACCCACATCGCCCACCCACACAGTCACCGCAGTTGGCTGGTTGAAGATAGCTACGAGCATTACCTCCTCACAATCTATCGGCTACCAACACATTTACTACTCAGTCATTTCGGAGTCGTTTTCATCCAGTTGTGAATCACACCGAGTTGGAAGATGCAGCAGGGCATCTTGCTGGGGGGATAGCTACCGCTAGACGGTGGACAATGGAGCCTCAACCCGGCGTCTTTCCCCTGGAACGCCCTGAAGGCAGATTATATTCCAGCGGTGACCGCTGGATCCCTCGCCTTGGTTTTCCCCTTCTCAGTTGCCCTTGTGCCGAGCCATAATCTTCCTAATGAAGCATTTTGCAACCGTTGCAATGAATTGCAGTGTAAAAATGAAAAGGCAGGGACCAACCGGCGTTATGCAAGCTCAAAATGAGCTCAGGCGGTCGGTCGGTCGGTCGTTCGGAGGAGGAGGGAACCGCCTCCCGAGTTCATCAAATGTTGTGGCAGTATTACACCCTGAAAGAAGCGGCTCGCTTCTCGCTTTAATGTGAATGATCGCCGCAGGGCCTTTGCGGGAAGGGTGTGTTTTATGTGGTTGAAGGGGTTAATGGAAGCCTGTTAAGTTTGGTTCATGTAGGAGGGGGGGGGGGGTGAGCATGTCAGATTTCCCCAGTGGTTCTCTCGCTCCCTCTTTTTCTTCTTCAAGTTCCGTTTCATTGGAGAAGTGTGTGGAGTTGCCTCAACTGGGAAGCAGGCTGTCAGGGTTGATTTATGTAGTCGTAAGAGTCTCACATCGCGTGGTTCGACCGCAATCTGTATTTTTATTCTGACACTTATTGTAAATGAGACATTTCTGTGTTGTGTGTGTGTGTGTGTTGGAGGCCGGAGAGGAATCAACCCCAGACCTTCATTTTCTAATCCGGGGAAGAAACGGTTCAGAACACCTTCCGGGCCTTGAGTGATTTTCGTCTCCCCTCTGGGAGTGTTAAATGTCGCGACTTTACTCCCCGTGTACCTGCCTTTGTGGATTGGTGTCAGGCATGTAACTGCTAATTCATTTCCCTGTGCATTCATAACAGGGAGTTGGGTACTGTTGTCTTTTGACTACAGCAGCTAAGCTATTCTTTTTAAACACTGTGATTGCAGTGTTTAATCGAGATTTTAAAGCTGCCGTACGCAAAACATTTTTGGTTCGGAATGCACTTTGAAACACAACAGTAGGCGAAGAGCGAGGCTGTTCTTTTCAAAGTTTAGTCGAGGCCAGCTTGAAATAGCCAATCTTGCAATCTCGTAGCTTCAACCATGCTCTGCCTGTCTTCTCAACGGGCCGCCCCCTTCTCCACGCATATATCGTCCTGCAGCGATGTGTACTGATGTCTGCGTTCTGTATAATGAGCGGGAGGGGAAAGAATAAGCACGCATGCATGTTCAAAGCGCATGGCAGCAAAACGCTTTCCTGTGAAAAATAACAATGCGGCTTCCGTCCTGAATGGGGTTCCCATAAGCTACTTCTTTATGGGGGGAATTCCGAATCTGTTCCTTGAAAGCCACACTCTGTGTTATCCAGGTGGACCAGGTTAACACAGTGAGCCAGCTCCTATCTGCAGGGCACAGCTGTTGCAGCCAGGCGTTCCTTCCCCTCGCCTCCCCTATCTGCCTCCATCTATATGTTCCGCGATGTCTCACCGCAGGTCGCTTCCCCATTCCGCTTCTCATTGTCCAAAAAGGTTACACGCTACGGGCTAAGCGAGACCTGTCCTCTCTCGGCGGCGCTGTCTTTTACCTGGAAGCTTGTATTAGCGGGCGTGCTCCTGAGACGGGTGTGACCTACATGCTTAGACTCCTCTCGCTGTTCTTGGCCACAAATACTTAACACCTGACAAGCCTGCCACTTACAAAGCAGCAGGAAGCGCACACAGGAGATAAATAGGCTCTGTGAGTGATGGTGGGGAATGAAGTGTTGGCACACACAGAATTCAAGGTTAAAAATGTGCGTCGGGTAAAGTACCAGCCTCTGATGCTCTTTCTAATGCTTTTTTTCACGCTGATGAAAGCCTTTTTTCCACTCCCCTTGCCCGAGTGAATATAAAATCCCCTTGTGCGCCTGTGGCATTCGACGGGCTAAACCAGGCACGCGCAGATCGCTTTTTACAAAGACAAATACCTTGTGCGACTGCTCAAGCGCGTTAAACACATCATTTCATTAAAGTGCAGCCTGCGCCACACGCAAGGCATGTGTGTGAGTAGGTATGGGTGTGTGAGTGTGAGCATATGGAGTCGACAGCAACCGGCGGATGCCATTAAAATGATGGGTATGTGGTAATTTGAAAGCCTCTAAGAGGAGCGAGCATAAGAGCTTATGGCGTATTAATCAAGTTTGTGCCGCGGGGGCAGAGCTGCACTCTTTCTTCCCCCCTCTTCACATCCCACAGAGGAGAGGAGTCCCATCATGCATCACCTCTAGCTCTGCTGGAGGGGCAACCTGCTCTAGTGAGCCAGCGACACTTGCTCTCTTGCCAGGGAGAGAGAAGCCCTCCATGCCAGCTGGCTCGCGGTCGGGCCCAAGGGTTGAGGTTGACATCTTTCGGACTAAGATACAACTATACCCTCAACACTTCACTACCCGTGTCACTACATCGTGCCCCTTGGTCCACAAGAGATATGGAGGGTGTGCTGTGCTGGGGGGGAGGTTCGATAAGGGCAGAAAAGCAACACGTAGCAGTCAGCTTAATCTTGAGCTAGCTTATTTTGTTACCCCTTTACTGTTTTATCTTCCTGCCAGAACCTTCCTGTTTACCTGGTGTGTCCGGCAAATAAGATCAGGCATCGAATGTGCGGGTCGGGATGGCTTTGTCAAACTTCGGCCATCTGTGGTTGCTGGATCACCGTTGAGGCGATAATGTGGCTTGATTGTTTATAAGCGTAAGCTAAAAGGTTGAGTTGGGTGGTTGCTGTTTGTTTCCTCGTATCCTTCTCTGAGGACCGCACCTCCAAAACAACCGGTGCAGAAAATATAGAGCCCTTTGACAGCGCGTGTGGAGGGAGATTTGTGTTGGTAGCAGAGGAATCCAACAGACTATCAAGATGATATTTGTTCAATATGTGCCTCCAGTCAGCAGAGAAACGGAGAGAGGAATGGCGT
>OLKM01005330.1:0-17527 GCA_900291075.1 Melanogrammus aeglefinus | reverse complement strand
TCTTAATAGGCAGTGGTTCCCAACCTTTTTCTTTAAGGGACCGCGATATTTACCATTGTAAATTTTGGTGACCCCCCCCCCCGCATGAAAATAAAATAAGGAACAAACATAACTTCTTTTACATTAAATACTTATTATATCAGTAATTTCATAACAGCAGAAACAATGAGATAACCTGTCTATACTCTTCAGAACTTAAGGCCTATTTAAAACACAATTTCTTATTAGGCCAGTATTCAAATTATGACCTCTTGACTAAAAAAACAGCAAACATGAACAAAGAAAACCTGTCCTATAACTTCGTGAACCTAGCAATTTAAAAACACAAATTCCTTATTACCCTATGTTCAATTATACCCGCTGAATAAAAAAAAAAGCAACAGCATGGAAGCAATGAGGAAAAACATGTGTAAAATGACCACAAAAACTTCAGAATTACTAGAACACATTCGTTGATTATGACCTTCATTCAAACTTCAATACATACCAGCACCTAGCTTTCAAGAGAGCTCTGAACACTGTATTCTTGAGCAGTGAGGATCGGGTGACTTGGTAACAGCCAAACGAAAGTCACTGTCACTCAAGTCGTTGCGTCCTTTGTTTTATGGTGACCCAGAAGCCGTGAAAGCATCTCTGACCAGTAATGTTGTGCAAATGCAAAGATGACTCTGTGGTTGCATGATGAAGCAAGCCTAGGAGGATCCTGCCCTTTCACAACCAAAACCGCTTGTATCCATGCTCATCATAGAACGCTTGCAGAGAGAGTTGGACCTATATCCATCGAGCTCATCCTCAGCCGGAGGCTCCAACATCTTCTCTAGCGAGAAATGTCCATGACCCAACGTCTTTGAGACATGTTCATTAATATCCGAAAAACGAGTAGCCATATCCTCTTGAAGATGCTCCAGTGGCGGGAATGTCCTGGCCAAAGCAACAGATAACTCCCCCTGACTGTTGTTGTAAGCAAGGGAAACGTTCAGGTCCCCCTTTCCCAGTTACTCCTGTACTCCACTTACACAACAAACACATGCCACTGCCCTCTTTGCACTCCAATACTTTGGCATCCGAGGCCCTCAATGCGTTGTTTGCCTCGTGTCAGAACTGAATATCCCGCAAGAATAGAATCTAATGAGAAACTCGTCGTGCATTTCGTCGGATAGTTTCTGGTATGAACGGCTAAGATTCACTTATTTGGGTTTTTAAGTTTCGCATGAAACGCACCAACACTCTGCCGCGGGAAAGCCAGCGCACTTCGGTGTGGGAGGAGAAGTGTCTGTGGAGCCTCCATAGCCTCACACAGCTGATGCAAAGAATCCTTTTGTTGACCGGGGGAGCTTTAATAAAGTTGACTATTTTGACCCACAGTCTTTAAGGTTACGTCCAGCGTCTTCACAGAGGTGTCTTGCCAGCCAGTGCCGTGTCCTGTGTATTCATGCAGTGAAACACTAAACAGTGCGGAGCCTTCTCCTTCAAACGGCTGTGGAAGCCCTATTTTTCGCCCATCATGCCGCGGCTCCATCCTGTGCAGCAATGCAACTATATTTTCATTAGGGAATATTGTCTCTGTTGAAGTACGTGTCACTACACCGAAAATATCCTCTCCTCTTGTGGTGGCTGTGAGATTTAACCAGACATAAGAATGTCTGTTTAAGCTCAGTTCCTCAAGTACTGTAGACACACACAATGAATTGCTTCCTCTGCGCACAGTGGTAGTTTCATCCAGCTGGATTGAAAACGGGCGTGTCGTGATTTCTTTCAACGAGTGTCTTCTCAACGTTCCCTGCCTATTCTGTCGATCCTGTCTTTCACTGTGTTGTTTGGATAGTGGTACAGTCTTAAATTTGTAGCCACCTGCGTCCACACAGTATCTCAGCCATTTTAATGCACGCAGGTTAATCAAGTGTCGCCGAATGTTGTGTGGCTTTTTGCTGGGCAATTAGGAAGAGAGCACTCAAGGGATGCAACCGTGCCTGCCTCTGGTCGCTTCCTGCCCTGAAAGAAACTCTCCTTTATGTTTGGGGCCGTGCTAGTGACAACAAGCTCTGCTTTTTCGGATGGAAAAACTCTTTGGGTTTACGCCACCGTCTGCGGGATGTTTTATGTCGCCTCCGCTTGCAGGGCTTCAAACTTTCATTTGCATTATCTCTGGACAGTTCTCTTGTGGCAGATCTCGTGCAATATACATTCAGCCTCACATTTTAATCCATTGCTTCTATGACAGCCAAAACTCAATATAACCCTCTGGAAGCCCCCTCTTTCTCTTTTGACATTTTCCGCAGTCTCGCTCTACCTGGACGCTTGTCGCCATCTCTGCCTGAGCTCTGTTACGTTTGCCTAAGCAAGGCTGCTAGCAGCGAAGGACGCGTTCACGTCGACACACGTACACTGATATCGCACTATAACTTATTGTGTTTACCTATTTAAATACACAAATAAATGTTTAATGTGGCCCTTTGAATTAAGTTGATTTTGTCACATATATATGAGCTTCATAAACAGCTAATACTCAATTATTTAACTATTTTAATTACATTAAAATTATTAACCCCTTAAAAATCAAGAGGCTTCGGGCGAACCGCCGCTCACACTGGATCTTTGGCGCCCCCCTCGGGGCGGCGTGGCGGGCCCCCCGGATTGGACACAACTTAGCGCTCAGTAGGCCTAAGGCCCTACCTGTCATCATTGCGAGTATGAAATGGTTATAATGTAGTCATAAGATCAGAGTTTAATATAGTCATTGTCGCTTCCCTCGTTTTTCATATGTTTTACATAAAAAATCAGAGCAGATAATCTGTTATGAATCATCTCGTTGTATGAGTTTAATATACTAAATACAAGTCGGATTTGATTGTATATTGATTGTTATTATTTGTATAGCCTAATTTATGGGCTATGGATACCCCCTTAATTATAAATTATAGTCTAGCTGCTGTGATTTCCCATCCATATTTTAGCGCTCCATTTTTATTCTGGTTAATAGACTTTTGCGATGACACCAACACGAGTGAGTAGTCGCGCCATCGCTTATCTATATTGGCGCAATCGCTCCAGAGATGCAGAGACGCCAGGGCATCGATGCTGACAAGTGCAGTTTTTGGTTGGTTGGGTTGGTGTGGTTTGTTTTTATCTCGGTAGATGTCGATCCCTCAATATTCACAGTACCCGTCTCCGAAAAACGGCCCATTATCATGCGTTCCCCCATTTTTTGGCAATCCGTAAATAAATTCATGTCCGTACGTAGAGCACAGCGACGCCGCCGTAAATTTACGGAAGTACGGATTACGAAAAAGCATACGTATGCTGGAAACGAGCGTTCCATAAATATTACGGAAGTACGGTATACAGAAAAAACATACGTATGTGGAACGAGGCGTAAGCCATAAGGCGAAAGCCTAACGCGCGTAGCCTAACATGAATAGAACAGGAGGACATGTGGTAGATGAGCTCCAGGACATCCAGCTATAGTTTACTTGGGTAAAACACTCAGTAAAGTATTGTTAATGTTGTAAGACGAACGACTAGTGACTCTACGGAGGCATTGTACATTCGTGAACTCTGACTGAACCACTGAAGAGCATCAGGAAGCTAACTCGGCTAGAGCTGGTTTATTAGTGCCGTGGACGTTGCTCAAGTGTCCAGCTCGGACGGGCTGTCTATGCCACTGCACGTCAGTCAACGGACGGTGGAAGGCGTGGCGCTGACGATGGTGGGAAGTAGTCCTTGCAAGAGGCATCCGTCAGCCGCAATCAAATCGCTTCGCGCTTCCGCGAAGTTCCCTTCTCACTGTTGTTTTTTAATTAAACTTCTCCACCGCTCTCCCGTCCAGGTACATTTCCAGTACGAGCCCGAGTCGCGTCAACAGTGCTTAAATTTGCATACGCGAGTCTGATTGGATGACGGATCCGTCGCTGCCGAAAAAGTTGAACATTTTTCAACTTTCTGACGGTGGTGGCGAACGCTCCAACTGAAAGGACGGAACCACAATGCATTGCGCGATACCGTCGCCATTCAAAGTCAATGGGTGACGGACAACTGAACGGGAGGTAGTGGGCACGAGCTTTAAAATGCGCGTCGGTTGGACTGCTCGGCTTGAAGCACGAGGACCGGGGGACGGAGGAGCTTTCCCCCGGCTCGGCCGCTCGCGCCAAGGACGGCGGCCATTGTTGCTGGCGGACCGTTTCCTTTGTTCTCAGCGCATTAGCGCGAAGTAGCCTTTGTGTTTGTGGCTTCTACGACCTCGAGCTTCATCGGGCCTGCACCATATGACTCGGTAACTCATTGGGTACCCAAGGCATTGTTTAGTTATATTTGCCGGCTATAGGATTTAGAGGTAAAGGGTTTTGGAATACTGTTTCATAAATTTTAATCTGTTTGTTGAATGTGGAGGTCAATGACCAATACTCGTTTTTGAAATGTGACTGTTTTGCTGATTGATATTGTTGTACCGACGTAACTATAGTTTTCCAAGTAAATAGTTAAATGGATCTCCATTGTGTTGACATGGTTTATTAGGCTTAAACTTAATGCATAGCCATAGGTAATAGGCAAAAAGATCAGTTTAGTTTAGTAGCCTACATTGGTGATTGAAATATAGTAATTTAAGTTTAAAGCATATTATTTGGATTGTCATTGAGTCATTATAATATAGATACTTAGTTATTATTCCATACAGAGAAAGACAAAGTAAACACAAACAATAATAGTTAGAGATAACATTTTATTTAAAGAATTCAGGTTAGTCACCCATATTATTTGTCTAAAACAGCAAAGGGGCGCTACATTACATTAAATAACGTTTTTGAAATGACTGAAAACATTTCTTCATGGGAAAAACATAATTCCAAAGCCAACAGAGGAAAAATCTGCTGTTAAATCAACTGTAAGCAAAGCAAAAAACTAAAAACAAAGGCAGCTCCAGACGATTCATGATAATATAAAGGATTAAAGTAACGTTGGATGGCTCACACAGACAGGTGTCTGGGTTTGTCTTTAACAGGTTCACCCTTGAGTTGGGTCGCTCTTCTCCAGTGTAAGTGTTCCAGAGGATGTTATCATCGTCACACATGATGAAAGAGCAATGTTGGTAATAATGACACATCGGTACGGGAAATGACTGCATCTTAGGGTTCCTTTACCCTGGAAATGATAGGATCGGGTGGGGATCTGGGTCGGCTTAGCTGAGGAGGTAGAGCAGTTGTCTTGTAACCGAAAGGTTGCTAGTTCAATCCCCAGCTCCTCCCATCAAATGTGTCGATGTGTCCCTGAGCAAGACACTTATCCCTATCTGCTCCTGACGAGCTGGCTGTCGCCTTGCATGGTTGACTATGCCGTCGGTGTGTCAATGTGTGTATTAACCGATGTAAGTCGCTTTGGATAAAAGCGTCTGCGAAATGCCCTAATTGTAATGTAATTGGATCTGTAGCCAGAGGGTGCCGGCTGGGTGAATTCAAACATGCAGGTTACTGATGTCTTGGGGGTGGCTGAGGTAAACGGTACACTGGATTGGGCATGTTGCCCTTTGCGTGATCGCGGGGTATTGCCAGGGAAGAGGAATATCTGATTCTGAAATCCAGATTCAAACAAGCTTAACATTGGGTTTCAAAAGGGAGAGGTGGTTAAATAGGGCAAAATGTTGAGGACAAACACCTTTTATCTTTGAATTAAATTATAATTTGTGTCCCAATAATAAATGGCAGTGGCGTTGTCTTGAACACGGCTTGTCACTCACGACCAACCCCGGAGAGTTACGAAATAGCAGAGCAGGGCGGTGTTTCAACACTAATGGAGATAGGCTGATGAGTGTGCACTTCTCTAATCTGCTCTGATGCATGTGCATGTGCACACACACACCACACACACACACAACACACACACATCACACACACACACACACACACACACACACACACACACACACACACACACACACACACACACACACACACACACACACACACACACACACACACACAGACACACCCCCCAGATGTGTTATCTTGTTAACAGTTATAAGCTAATCATAGATTCATGCCAAAAAAAAAGACAAAAAGCAGAAGAAAACAATGAGGTTAGGCTACTTGCCAAATCGAAAAAATAACTTCACAAAGTGTGTATCTTTCCAATGTATTTGTTATCATTCGTTGCGTTGATCAGCAGAATGCCCTGGGGGTGATAAGTTAGGACCGCGGAGGGATACCGATGACGGGAATCAGAGGCGAAGAACAACACTTTCCTTGACAGCGGTCAATACGGTGGACGGGAGCGTTCAACTGTATTAAGAAGAGCCGTATAATAAACAAAAATAATTGACAGCTGAACGTTAGGAAGGTCCATGCAGGTGAATGGAGCAGTCTACAGCATTGGGAAGAGCCGTGTAATAAGTAAGGGATAATGTGCAGAATGCCGGTCATTATCGGGAGAATAAGACCCGACAGGGCGAACAGGACCGCGACGCGCAGCGGAGGTGTCTTAATGCTGCCCACTGAAGGGGCTTAATTTCGATAATGAACGGCGACGTTCTGTACATTATCCCGTTTATTACACGGACTACGTGCCAAAACGAAAAAAATAGCCTACTTCACATGGTGTCTTTTTACAATTTAATTGTTACCAGCATTCGTAGTGTTGATCAGCAGAGAAATAGTCCGCCAAAGACGTTGACGTCGCTTAGCAACCGAAGACGCTGTGTTTGAAAAGTTACCGGACTACTTGAGGAGTGATACCAGAGACGTCATTATAGGCAAAAAGTCCTTTGTTTTCCATGACGGCGGTCAATTATACTTAGCAATGGTGAATTATCAAATATAATTCACCGCTGGATGTTTTGAAGAGCCCATGCAATGGAACGTAGCGTTTCACGGCATTGAGAAGACCCGTGTTATAATCCATAATAATTCAACTCGATGCTCTCTTTTTTTAAAAGTGGTGGGGACAAAATTAAGCTTGACGAAATCTGGTGGGGACACGTCCCCGGCGTCCCCGGCGTAATCGACGCCTATGGGTAGGATGGAAAGCCAGGAGAGGATCATGACAGTACAGAGCTGGCGGTAGGATGGAAAGCCAGGAGCGGATCATGACAGTACAGAGCTGGCGGTAGGATGGAAAGCCAGGAGCGGATCATGACAGTACAGAGCTGGCGGTAGGATGGAAAGCCAGGAGCGGATCATGACAGTACAGAGCTGGCGGTAGGATGGAAAGCCAGGAGCGGATCATGAGAGTTGCTGCGGCCTGCTGGCTGCGGCCTGCTGCAATACAATCGTTTGCAGCGGGAGGCGGGGCTTGACCGTCCAGCAGGTCAAGCCCCGCCCATGACACACGCGTCACACGCCAAGCTCTGCCTAGAAGTTCAGGGACAGTCGGGATTTCGGAAACTCAGTAGAAACAGCGCCTGGATGGAGGATCTTCCCCTACTACTACCCTAGTGAACATAAAAACTGTCTTTGCAATGTCTTTTGCAGCGACATATTGTGTTTTTTGCTATTAATAAATAGGTTTGTCATTGTTTATGTCATTAACGGAAACCCGAGAACAGCAAAATGCAGAGAAGTGAGTGATTATTTTATAGGCTACATAAATGTTCATGTAGGCATCACCAATCAGCAGACTGTACAACAATCAAAGAAAGCATTATATAATTTTTCTATAATTTTCCTATCTTCCAATGATGTAGGTCTGCATCAGTCTAAAAAACATACCTTGAAAAACTTTTTTTCACCCCTTCTCACCTATACAGCATCATGACCTGTATTGATGTGTCACTGCCTTTGTCACTGTATGTGCCCGTTTATGTGGAGTGTATTTTGGGACTTGTCCAGGTAATCAAGGGCAGTGGTTCTCAGTTGACTGGTTAAGTAAAAAAAGTGCACCCCTTTTCATGGAATATCATAATGATAGATGATTGGAAAAAGCCAGTGATAGCAAATAATGCAAATCATTACCAAAAGAAATGTTTCAGTAGGTCAGGCAAAAAAAATAAAATATACATATATATATATATATATATATATATATATATATATATATATATATATATATATATATGTATATGTATACACACATATATAATATTGGTGCAGCATTCATGCAGACCAAGTTATTTCAATGCCTTTTTTCTTGATCCATAAAGATGTTATGAAGTGGATGATCCTGGTGGTTGTTCTGAATGGCCTCTCATCTTCAGTGTACATCTCTCCACCACCAAGTAGTTTTCCCAGTTTTTTTGCCTTGCATCCTTGTGTCTGATGCCACCTCACCAGCAGAATGAGAAAAAAAACGACAATCTTGCCACCACAGACTGATAAATCATCTGCAGCATCTAACTACAGATAAAATGACTCAAGGACTCAAAGAAAATTATTTTTCATTTTATTGGCCTTTGTTAAACATATCAACATATAACTGACCAATAGAAGCAGTAGAAAACAAATAAATGAAGCATGAATGATGAGAGAGGGTCATGTCCTGTCATCTCTGTCCCTCCTGAAAGGAAAGCATAACATGTTACTCGATTTGCCGTAGCATATTCTTGAGCATGGTTGCACAGCACAGGCATCCTTGAGCATAGCTGCAGCAGGTTTGGCGACAGGCTCTGCCTTGGTTATTCGTTCCTTTAATGATCTGCTTTGCAGACCCATCCATCGGGAAACATAAAAACAGAGCCCACAGGTGGATGCCAGGTAGTAGACAGTTATATGATTCCCCTGAGGGAAAAACTGGCTCCTCGCTGGCTCGGAAATGGGTCGGATGCTGAACAAAAACAGAAGACCAATTGACCATTAGATTCAAGATACACAAGGCATATTAGCATTAATATTATTATAAGTCTCAAGTCTTTAAAAGTATATCTATAAAAGTCATATGTCTCTTCTAGTTGTAATGAGCCTTCTCTCATATGCCTTTTTTCCTAAGAATACTGCACAGCTATATCTTAAAAAATTCAAAGCATTTACTGTGTTATTGTCACTCCTTTATCTATTAGCATATAGTATCAGTACTGATTAGTTGTTCGCTGCATATATCATCGCTTTAAACTAGGGATGTTCCGAGCGGTTAATTGCACTGACGTGTACACGACATTTTGAAAACCGTTTATTCGAATACCCGTTAATTAATTAATTAATTAAATTATGAAATTTAACTCTGAGAAATAGCCCAAACTAAGCACATTTCGATCTATATTTATAACTTATTTATTAGTTATAATAATGTACCCCCATTACGAGGTTGCTTTAAAGGGACACTCCACCCATTTGCATTAGGCTTTGCATTGTTAGAAACCCAGTCATACTTTTGAATGGTCATGCAACACTCTCTCATTTCCCCCTGAGACGGGAGAAAAGGCAGAAAACGACTTTTTAGTGCTTGTGGATTGAAGACAACAATTCCCATAGTGCATTGCAATGCTCAGCTCCGCAGGCCACTCCCACTGTCGAACGCAATGGTTAAACTCCGCCCATCATCTATCAACCAAGGATCGGGAGTGTACTAGCCAGTGTTGCCAGGTGTACGATAATTATCGTATTTGTACGATAATTTGGCCCTCTGTACGATGAACGATCAATAATCCCAAAAAACTTTTTTTCCCAAAAAAGTAATTTGACCATTCAGTGAATGTGTGGTTGTAATCGGTTGTAATCAGCCTGTCGCAACTGTCTGTCGGATTTTTTTTTGTGAACCCTGAAGGCATCTCTTTCCATGTGACAAATTTCAAGCCAATCGTGCTTTTGTAAATGTGAGCTTGCCTCAGAACAACGGCAATGATTGGCTGAATAGTCCGTCGCGCCCGCCCCAACCCTCACTGAAGGCCGTAGGGTCGTGGTACAAGCGAACTCAAAGGTGAATTACTCCTCGTTTGTGTTTCGAAATGGTGTGCACTTGCATGGTACCGGGATGTTCAGCCAGCACAAGGAAAATACACGGAGTAAGTTTTCATAGATTACCCAAAGAGTTGGCTTGTGCAAAAAGTGGCTATCAATAACCCGAAGTTCGGCGAGGACACGGCCGTTGAAGCACTAAAACATCGGATGGTGTGCAGTCTACATTTCAAGCCAGAAGACTTGGAACCCAACCCCTTAGGAGTGAAGAGACCCGCACTTGTGAAAACCGCAATTCCGTCGATATTGCCAGATGATGTCGACGAACAGCCAGGAACTTCTGGAACTAGCAGTGCTAAACGCATTTGCCTGGAGGTAAGGTTCTTTCTGACCCGACTCTAGCGGCTACTGAGAACACACACTGATATAGTCTTCTGCTGTAAAGCAGCACATCTCATATGATTTGGCTGTTTACAAAGTAAATGTCTTGTATGTTTTGGTCGCTTTGCTTGTGTTGTAATGTGTCTGCCTCGCTAACTCCACTCGTCAGCAAAGTTAGCAATGTTACGTTAGACACTTTGCTATACGTTCTAGATCTATATAAGTTTGCTATTAGCGATGTAAATCCACCATGTTTTACTGTGTTAGTCTGACGTTATTCAAATGTTTTTAACGTTATTGAACGTATGACATTTCAGACTAAAACAACGTCGACGTCTTGCTGCAGCAGCGTTGTTGTCCTCATCATCAGAAGAGGGATGAATCCCAGACAGCGCCAGCACCAATGCTATCAACACCAGTCAAGATTCTTCCCTTTGTCCAAGCACCAGTTTGTAAGTAGGTCTACATATTATCTGTAATCATGGCTGCAGTGGAGGCTAAATGCAAGTAAACGCAGTTTACCCACCTCTGAAATTTCAGAAATAGTTTATCCACCTCTTGATAAGAGTTTATCCACCACTCAATACATTCAATGCACTTCCTAATAGAGTGTATGCACTCTTGGAACTATCTAGTAGGCATACCACTAGTAAACAGTAATCTTCACCATTATCATATATTCTGAATGTCTTATGTATTTAAAAAAAAAACAAACATCCAGTAGCACTTTACCTTACTGCAGTTTAGCCTACCCACCTCTTATTTCAACACTACACCTATCTTTACCTATCTCCAGTATATCTAAGACTACTGTCTGATTTAAATTAGTGGAATATAGTTTGAAAAGAAACCTCTTGTTTGTTTTATAGTCACCATGCCCAAGTACACCTGGCCTGGATACCAGTGCAAGCACCCTTAGAAAACCGCCAAAGGAAGCTGCAAAATCATCATTCAAGAGCCGCTTCTGAGACATCAGCTATACATTAACCCATTCCTCACCAATATTTTGTAATATTACCATGTCTTATATGTCCTAGATGTCTTATATGGTCTTTTGACCTTATCCTTGCACTGCCTTACCTGTTTGCACTGCCATCGAGCACCTTACTGTATACTCAATCACAGGGTCAATACCTCTTTTTTTATAGTGTGGATAATGCTGTTTGTGTGTTTTGATGTTCATGTCCCAAATCTTATTTTGTGAATTTAAAAAAACTAAATGTCACTCCCTGCTCTCCTGTCTGCCTTCAACAAAGTTTAGCATCATAAACTTGGAAGGAGGGAACTGATTTGCAAAAAACGTATAATGCAATGTATACTTGTATTACTTCATAATTTATCGAAATTATAGGTATGACCACCATTCTGTTATCTTTGCCATCTGGAGGCAACAGTAGCTAGGTCGTTTCAATAACTGAAATACACTTGGAGCAACACTACTAAGAAAGAACTACAACAACGTACATTTTAACCATTTAAATAAATAACTATACACAAACAATACAACTGTTGAATGAATATAAAACAAGAAAACTATAGCTCCTCCTGAGCGTCATCCACATCTTGGTGCCCGCAGTACTGGCCGTCTGGAGCTGGGTATTTCTGTCGGATAGCCTGCACGACACAAGCAGGTAAGACGACACGATGCCCTCTGCCCAATCTCTCTCCTTGCAGGACCCACTCAAGAAAGTGCCGGTAGGCTGTTAGGCGAAATTGTCTAGACAAAACATTGAGTAAAAGTGAGCGATGGTATTTGAGCGTGCCACAGTAGCTAGCATAACTGCAAGCTATTTGTGCAATGAACATGCCACGTTAGCGTGTTAGCAAGAGTACTCCTTGACATAGTAACAAAGAAAACAAACTTACTTTACAGAAAGACGTCCATTTGGGCCTGTAGGCTTTGGCTGTCGTTTCCAGTTGACCTTAGGTATTCTAAAGTAGGTCTCCAGGACGCCACTATCCATATGGGGTGCGAAACTCGGGTGATCAATAACACACACGTCCATGTCATCCTCCGATTCCGTGATTTCGTCCAGAAGAAATTGGCACCGCTGGAATTCTTGGCAGCAGACAGACTCTTGTTCTGTGTCCATTGGCGCACATTAGAGCACAGGCACCACCAATCTGCACCAGCTCGAGCCATTGCGGGCTCCTCGTCCGCGGCAGGCAGGTCGTCTGCCTCGGCTGTTGTGGCAGCAGCTTCAGCCGCCTCTTGTTCCTCCATAGCCCTCAGCTGCTCGTCGCTATATTGTGGCTCATAAAGATAGCCACGAACATCCGTTTCTACCATACCTTCTTCAAAATCCCAGTCCTCCATATTGCATCCGTCTGCGTATTCGGTACCTTCGGCCATGTTTTCTGCAGCTCTCTGCAGCGCTCTGCCAGTGAATTCAAAAGCACTGGCACTGATCTGTGATAGGTCTGTTAGCGCATTAGGTCCAACCCCCTATGGGCGGAGTTGAAAGGGTGGGAACTAGCGCTTGTAGTCTCAACAGAAATCCACCCCTCTTACACTTCCTCCGACAATGACGCAAAATTACGATTTTTGCGTCATTGTCGGACGAAGTTTAAAGAGGTGAATACGGATTTCTTCCGTCTCAGGGGGAAATCAGAGAGTGTTGCATGACCATTCAAAAGTATGACTGGGTTTCTAACAATGCAAAGCCTAATGCAAATGGGTGGAGTGTCCCTTTAAGGAGAATTCTGTCTGATTTGTGTTTTTATTTTGACCTTTCTTTTTTTTTTCACATTTTTTCGTTTAGTAAAAATCTACTTTAAATTAAGGAATTGATTAAAACCACTTCTTGTCAGTAAATATATTTGTTTTGGACTTTTAAAGTCTGTCGGCTCTGCGTAATTATTTCTCTCTCTCGCTCTCTGCTCCGCAAGTGGCAGAGAGCGAGAGAGAGAGAGAGAGAGACAAACAACATGCCTAACTCAGACGTCCTTATGAACTTTACACCTACCCGATAGTGGAACCTGATGGTGCCCGATGTGCTAAATCAGCAGCTATCGTTATAACATCGGGAAATAGTGTGGTTGCATCGGGAAACACCGTTACTCTTCCCGGGAACATCGTTAGACAACGGGAAGAAATGCTCAATGATCGGGCAACAACGGGCAACATCGGCAAAGAACGAACATGTTTGTTCATTTTGGGTCTATCAGGGTAGAATCGGCTACCAGGTGTTTTTATGGGCTAATCGGCTATAATCGGGAATAGAACGGGAGTATAACGTAAGACATCGCAAGTCGTTCGGGAGTTTCCCTGGAGTACATCGGCTATATTCGTTAATCTTCCGCGCTTTATCGTGTTTTAACGTCCCTGGCATGAATCGTTATGTTATCGTTATAACATCGGGTATGTGTAAATGTTATGTGATAAATTGACCCGATCATACATTTTTAGCCCGATGTCACCCGAATCACCCCGACTTCCACATCGGTAGTCTATATCGGCCATTAGCGGCCATTAGCGGGATGGTGTAAACGGGGCATAAACAACGTTTATTTTTCAAGTTGTTTTTTTACAACATCTTCAAAGACGATGGCGAGCTGCACCCTCCCGCAGGCGACAGTTTTTTTTTTTAGTGTAACCGAATTTTTTTTACAAAACGGTTAGTGGCGGCAGCCCCGTGTAACCGTGTAACCGAATACCCGCGCACATCCCTACTTTAAACAGGCTATTGCAATGCAATATGAAGAAAACACACAATGAATGTTTCCTTTAAAGGAAACTGTATTATTGATCATGAACATACAGTTACAGAATAGCTTGCCCCCTATTGTACAGGCTTAGTGGGAAAGAACAAATACAGAAAATGGTGCACCTCACCCAGTCAAATACATTGTAATTAACATCATTGCAATTAGTGCAAAACATCCCACTAGACATTTCACTGCATGTCAGACGTTTCAAATTAAAACATAGTGATTGTTCACGAGTCGAGTCGAGAGATGTGAATAAAGTTTTTCATTTAATGCATTTATTGTAGCAACGTAATTTCACTCACCGACATCATTTCTCCTTGATGAAATCTACTAACCGACTTTCTGCAGGGAGAGTAGGTAATGGGTCGGGTTTCCGTTAATGACAAACCTATTTATTAATAGCAAAAACACAATATGTCGCTGCAAAAGACATTGCAAAGACAGTTTTTATAGGGTAGTAGTAGGGGAAAATCCTCCATCCAGGCGCTGTTTCTACTGAGTTTCCGAAATCCCGACTGTCCCTGAACTTCTATGCAGAGCTTGGCGTGTGACGCGTGTGTCATGGGCGGGGCTTGACCTGCTGGACGGTCAAGCCCCGCCTCCCGCTGCAAACAATTGCATTGCAGCAGGCAGCAGCCGTTAGTACTTGGATCATGACAGTACAGAGCTCGCGGTAGGATGGAAAGCCAGGAGCGGATCATGACAGTACAGAGCTGGCAGTAGGCTGGAAAGCCAGGAGCGGATCATGACAGTACAGAGCTGGCAGTAGGAGGGAAAGCCAGGAGCGGATCATGACAGTACAGAGCTGGCAGTAGGATGGAAAGCCAGGAGCGGATCATGACAGTACAGAGCTGGCTGTAGGATGGAAAGCCAGGAGCGGATCATGACAGCTAGTCACCTCTCTTCTGAGAACACACATTTAGATCCCCGGGGGCCCCGCTGCCCTGGTATCCCCGAGTGGCCCCGGGGCCCGTCCTGGCCCGGGTGCCCTTGGGATCCGCGCCCACCCCTCCAGGCAGCCAGCTTCTTCTTCCAATGAGCACACACTTCACAGCCACCATGTTCAGGTACACATTAGATAATTAGCCCTGGAGAAGGATTTGTTTGAGTCGTTTTTACATTTATCTTTTAATCATCTGCCAAATTCGGGTTCAAATGAGAGCCTTAACCTGCAGCTGTATTGAATGCAATGCTTTGTTGTGTTTCCATGTTACTGATGAGAATCATTTGGCTTGATAAAATCTTGATTTTGCTAAACCCCCTCAGTTTGACATGGAGTTGGATAGACCACTCAGTTCCTCAACATCTTTCAATGATCTGAAATATTTCCTGTAATTATGCGTGCCTGTGTGCAGGGTTGGCACTTTTTAGTAATGACACATCTCAAACACTTTTCAAGGACAAATTCAGGGTTCATTACAACAATAGTTGAGCGTTGCTTGGAGCATTCACCTAACTGCATGATGATGTGCAGTGGCAGGAAGTAACCTTTGCCTGAGCTTGAATTCGAGCTAGCTGAAGTCGGATTCAAGCTCCATTCTTATGTCGCTCTCTAGTGGTGGTTTGTATTCAAAGCCCGGTGAGAGAATTCTCAAATCACCACTAGAGGTCGACACATAGCGAATTCTGGCAAATTCTTATCTATTTTTTCCGTGTTCATTTTACGTTGCGTGGAATAGCAATTTCATTCTATAAAAATCCACCTCCATTCATTGATTGTAATTAAATCAGTTTGGAAAAGTAAATAGGTGAGTTTTTACTAGGTTTAACAATGTTGGCCTATGCTGCAAATTATATATTTGATAATAACTATATATATATATATATTATATATATATATATATTATATAATATATATATATATAATAATAATATATATATATATATATATATATATATATATAAAAAAGGGTTCTGGCACAGTTCACAACTTAGGAATATCACTCTGTATTAACACATTTGTCCAAGAGTATTTAAGAAACAAACAAGAAGAAAATATATATTTTATAAGAAAATTAACATTAAGAAAATAATGTTTTTTATTCACTACATTACATTTATTTGAAGAAACTTTATACTTTCAACAATGAAGATGAACCCCAAATAGTGCTTCCCAATCACAAAACTTAAAAATAGGAACTAAGCAAAGCAGCCGTCGTAGCACTATTAAGTGCTACGATATAAGAAGAAGAGCTAGAGAGATTTATTTTAAACTGATATATATCAGACATATACTTTCCACACCCACGTGGTGGAAGAGTGCGGTAGACGGAGTTGCGGTAGCTCCGCTCTTCGGTAGCGCATCAACTCTACTGGGCCGGGATCGACCGCTGCTGTTAGAAGAGCAGCACAAACCATCAAACGCCAGCTTTATCTTCATTTGTTACACAACATTTTCTACAGCTTAAAATGATATACAGTAGAAATACAACAACGCTTATGCTAACACAAATGGTTTTACAACATAACAGTAAAAAATGCAGAAATTCTAAATTCAATATACAGTATATTCTCTCTTTTTGATTCAAGCACAAACTGGTTCTAATTGGCAATGTTGTCGTGACAATGCTAGTTCACAACCTTGGCAGAGTACAAACTCTTTTATTTACCCTTTCCTCTTGCGACTTTTCATCCTTCGAGAACCTAATGTTTGCTACCCATAAATTCAATACAAACTTGGATTGTTCTCAGCCTCGTTAATATAAGGTGTAGATTTCTCAACCACAAACTCACTAATGTAGAAATGACGCTAGGAATTCTGGTGGAAAATAATTTCCTTAGGGACAATTATACCTCTCACCTCACCGTCAGAACCGAGCACGTCGCCCTGGCTAAGCTGAAATCCACACACCACAGCGTCACCGTGTGTGTCCCAGGCTCAGTGTTGGGCCCCACCTTTTCTCCATCTACATGCTCCCCCTGGGCAGCGCTATTCAGCAGCGATGGCTAACCTAGCCATTGGTATGCTGATGACACAATGTCGCTTGTAACTCAGACCTACCCCATTCTTCTTGCCTCTGCCACATCCACACTGACCACCTGGCCTGGAGGAGATGAGGCGTGGATGAACCAACTTCTTCAATTGAGACGCGGTTGCTGAAAGACAGAAGCCGTTCCTCATGGGCCAATACATCAGCTCTGCTCTCCCGCATCACCAGTATACTTCTCTGGCCAAAAGATCCCCCTTCCAATCTGTCACCAACCCTGGTGTTATAATTTGACCAAGCAACTGAACCTATGCACCACCATCATCACGTCCGCCAAGACCGCATTCTACCACGTCAAATAGATTGCCAAACTCCGGCTACACTCACCTGGCAGATGCAGAGAGGCTCGTCCACTAGCCTTTGTCTCTCTGGTTGGATTACTGCAATGGCTACTCCTCATCGGGATCTCTGGAAAGAGCGTCTAGAGAAGCTCCAGTACATGCAAAACAGCGCTGGCATGAACCTGATGAGGTGCAGCAAATATGACACATCACCCCTCAAAGTCCCTCACTGACTCCCCTGTCACATTCAGAATTGAATACTAACGTCTCCCTCTCACCTCACGCTTATCCAACAAGCGTGGGGCTGGGTTGGCCAGCGTTTTTTGTTTGCGTGCATCAAAATTTCTGTTTCGGG
>OLKM01005329.1:0-17530 GCA_900291075.1 Melanogrammus aeglefinus | reverse complement strand
ATGAAAAAATCAGATAGACCTTGAATAGGCCTGTTATCAATGAGTTCCCCCAAATGCTGCCAAGATTGGGAGAGGAGCGGACTTTAAGCTACTTATGAAGAAAGAATACACTACTGTCTGTTAATAAACCATTTGAAAGCTCATTATGCTACAATTTTTTGTGTGGAACAATTTGTATTCTATATTGTATCCAACAGCCTTTTCAAGGGTATAATCTAACTAAAGCACCCAGGACACCACAGTCCTTCAACTGACCACTAACACGTTCAGATTCAGCAGATTAATACCTAACATTAAAACCCGTCCTTATTCAATGTTATATATCTAGTAATCTAAACAATTAACTAACTAAATAAAATTGTCAGAATTCACTGACTAAAATTCTGGGTTACGTATACCAATTACAGCATGGCGAAATTCCAGCTGAAAGCAAGAAATGACTGAAAATCGGTTCGTCTACCAATTTAAAAAATTTATAGATACGTGCAGTAGAAAGTTAAAGATCAGATATGCATACATTAAAGCCTCTGATATAAATAGGAGTTACAATTTCAAAAGATGTAGCTATTTTACAAATTTATCCTGAAATACACAGCTTGTCCTACTCAGGCTAAAAATATATAGATTTCGCTGTGTACAAAACATTTCCAGGTTATGAATAATAAGGGCCTCTGATAAAATATTAGGACAGTTGAAAAATTCAAAATGATGGTAACATTTAATCAACGTTACCCAGAAGTTACTGGCGCCAGCAGTGAAAATGAATGATGCTCCAACCTAGACATTTGTTTGTGTGAACCTATCGAGGGTCCATACCCGGGAAGTAGCTCGCATACGAGTCCAATGGAATGTCACCCACTCTTATATCTATCACTCTGGCTACTACGCCCTTGTCATCCTATGAAACCCTGCAACTTTTATCTGCATATTATAAGCAGATGTTCGGTACGTATTGGTTCACTGATTAAATCTATTATCAGAGGCTGTCATTTAGAGGCTAGAGCTGCTATTGATAAATATACAGTAAATATCTATCCATGATTAATTAATTTCAAGATTCTATACATTGAAATGTAAATGGAATACAATAAAAGATTAATAAATGTGTATATATATATTATGATACTATATATATATTATATATATATATATATATATTATAATATATAATATATATATATATAATATATATATATATATATAATATATATATTATGTAAGTATTTAACATTTTTACAAAATAACTCTCAGGTAATAACCCATAGACTCGCTGGTGGAGACTCTGCCTGCTCTCTCTATTTGACTCAAGCAAAAGAAAATGCTGCATACAGATGTTCATAATTTATATGACATGTTCAGTATTATATTTATTCCTATTCAAATCCATTCAATCCTTGGAGCTGTTTAATGCACATTAATTGCTTGAACTTGACTGTATTTTATAAGTGTCTCATAGTCTCTGTATACATTATACCAGCTCCTCCAATCCTCTCGTAACACATAGCTTCATAAACACCGAATTCAGTTAGCCAGACTCTAAAATCCTGTTCAGCACTAGTGGATTGTAGGGTCGAATCACAAAAGCTCCTAGACAATACAGCGGCAAAAAGAACACTTGGGTAATAATAGCCATCTGACTGTGTATGAGAAAACTCAAACCAAAGTTAGCTGAGCTAAAGCTATTTTCAACTACTTATATCAACTAGAGACAGCATAATGTTGACCATTATTCTACTTATTAGTTTCTGGGCGGGAACTGGGTAGTTTAACGATCTGTGATCATCTACAACACAAGGGACAGGATTTATAAACTGCTGAGTCCCTTGACTGTATGTTGTCACTCTCGAGACCAGGTTTGGAGAGCGACTGGTCCATAAGTCTCAAAATTGAAAAAGCATCAGAAAGGACGATCAGAAACTGGTTTTTTTTGTGCATGCTTCTAAGCAGGCCACCATTAAAAACACCACCCATCCCACTCCAACCCACCCACACACACAACATATGAACCAAAAGTTTGAAGTGAATGCACACAGGACAATGAATAAGAAACAAATTTTTCGTGTCATATCCAACACATAGCAAAATTGAAAAAGAGACTTAAAACTAACCATTGAATCAAGGTTTCTTTAGGAATTTACAAAGCCTTAATTTATTTAAGAAGTTATGACAATAAGATCCATGATTACTGCAATGTTTTAGCCATTCATGAGCCACTTATTATCCCATGGTTTGCACCTTGCCAAAAGGTTTATTTCCCTCATATAATAATATATGAACAATATGGTTGTAGATAGTTTTGATGGAAAAATGAATTCAATCAAATATTAAAACAAGATTTCTGTATCATTGGTGATTAAAGAAAACTTAATGCTAGAAAAACATGTTGGAATTAATTACCAAACAAAAAAAGTTTACTGTTTTTCTACATATTTTGATTTGTATCTTGTATTGTAATATAAAATATAATGAATAATTCTGAAGCAACATGTTTCGAACAAGTTTGCTCTATCTTTTTATGCCAAACTCAAAATTGTCGTGCGAATTCCCCAACATACAAATTAAGTTTAAATCTAATATGGGAATAATTAATGAAACTCATGTCATATCACCTCACTTGATATGCACGATAAAAATAACCGCAAACATTTTCCACAAGGGCCAACAATCACAAATCATTTTTATCCGTCCGCTTCAGTCAAATGCGTGATGAAGTATCAAAATGTCTCTTACTCCTCCACAAGATCATCATTGAAAGCTGGACGTATGTCTTTCTTCCCCGTCATCTTTGGTAACAAAATTTAATGTTTAAAAATTCTCATTTCAATAATACATGCATTGTATATACTTTCTGTTAATGATTTTGTTGGTATTTAGTGTTTTTAAAATCACATTTATATATCATTCACTATATGTTGTCTACCATGTTGCGCAATTTGATCTTACATACTATTTGAAAATTTTCTTCATGCTGTTGGTCCTGTCAGACCTACTCTCTTAACCCAGTATGACTGACCGTGAGACCAGGGGAAAACGTTATCTATACTGTAACTGTAAAATTCACAACTAATGTAAATTTTGTTTGTACAGAACTGTTCTCATGAAAATCAGCCAAGCAATTATCTCTGAATTGTAAGGACAGAGATTAAAGCCTTTTTTGATTATGAAAAAAAAGGAAGAAAATTCTCCCATTTAAATATGATGTGAACGATACATCAAACTCATTTGACTATGATTAGGACATACGGATCTCACCTGTCTCTACTACTGTGGAACTGAAAAACTGAATGGGAAAAAAGAAAACAAGTTCAAATATATCTACACATATGGTAAAATAATCACAAGGATTATGTTTGGTAAGTTGACTATTTTTTTGGTCAAATTCATTAATATGAATCCAAATTATCGTCATATGTCTGGATAATATGCAATTGTGTTCCATGTCAAGCACTTTTAAAAGAGGGGCAGAATGTGCTGATTGGAGGCATTTGTGCCACTCACAACTCTACCATTATAATTACATTTACAATCCCTACGATCATCTGCACTTTTTAAAATAAACTTCAGGGACAATTGTAAGAGGCTAGAGAGCGTATTGATTCCATTAAATGATTTAATTAATCAAAATGTTCGTCTATTATATCCAATATTTAAATTGGTTAATTCATGAAAACATCAAAATAAATCAGGCAGCATCCTTCAGCCAAAGCTTTAGGCCCTTTCCCACGAGGCGACCTACCCACCGATAATGAGTTCTCACCGACGGGGGGAGGGTGGCGGGGGGGGCGGGTCCAGGCTGAGGTGTCGCCCCAATGGTTGTTTAGTGTGCAGAGTCTAGAGACACGTTAATGTGCTGCCCCCCTAAAGGTTAGGGGGGAAAAGTCTTTCACAAACCAGTTTAGTATTATCGGGCCTGACTGCGTCGTGTAGCGGGGACTGAGACTGAAATAGTGGGATGACCGGTGGAACAGAAAATTGGAGGCAAACAAATGACCCGATAGCGTAGACCACCACTGATTGTCCAAGACCAGTCCTATAGTGGTGTACTGCCAAAGTCCTTCCCCAACTTTAATAGTCAACTAGTGGGCTGGAGCATTCAGGAGTTATATCCTGGACAATGGTCGAACTTCTATGAACCAAGATTGTAAAAAGGTAAGAATCTAGCACCGCTGAATTTGAACAACATTATATGTCCTTAGATATCCCTTTAGATGCTGGTGCTGTAGACCCTGCTGCTCCAGACTGTAGACAGTGCTGGAAGTTGCTGGTCATCCTGTGTCCCTCCTTCTGCTCTTCTCCTCTCCCCTCCTCTCATCCTGGTTGTCTACCTCCCGCTGCCAGAGAGAAAGGTAGCGTATATACCTCTGCTAAACTGGCATCTTCTGTATCTTGAGAACACCTAGCTACATATTGTCTGCCGTAGATAGCAGAGCAACTGTCTCCCTTGTTGTTGGTGCCTTATATAATGACTGTTTTGTGTTTCTTTAAGATGAAGACCTCCATGTTGCTCAGACATCACCCAGCAGTAGAGATGTAACATCAATCAGGATTCAGGTAACGTATAGTTCCTATTGTGATCTAATGGTTGAGGACAGTATGGAGTACATTTTGCACGTTGTGGTGGATGCGACTCGTTGTTTACAAGATGAATTTGATGATGGTTACTGAATGCCTGAATGAACATCAATGAACCCAATGTTCAGCGATAGTCAGTGTGTTATTAGACACAGGAAGAGAAAATGCTCTACAGGAAGTAGCTTCTTCTTGTAGAGTTGTCTCATAAGGGTCTAACAAGCGGACACACTTAAGTGTTTCAATAATTTTGATTTGAGACGGGAAAACCAACCCATTATGTTGATGATGTAATACTATGATGTGTGTTATGATGTAATGGTTTATCAAAGTGTATCTTATGTTGATGACGTAAGGTTACAGTAGGGTGTACAGTACTAGTATTGATGATAGTGTATTATGTTGTAGTCGCAGATGAAGTGAACTGGTAATGATTGTATCTTAGTGGTATTAAATCGGTTATATGTCCTCTCTCAGGATCGAAAGAGTGGCCTGACTACGTACTACACTGGATTATCCTCTCTACTATCTGCTGAGAGACGTAAAAAGAAGAAGAGTCCAACCACCTCAGAGTTCAGCACCTGTACTCAGCGCAGTCAATTCTAGAGATTCGATGTAGACCATGACGACAAGTCTTAAGCATTACAGATAAAGGGCTCTACTCCTCATATGATGATCTCTATCTTTTCCTGTCAGAGGTAGCAATGAGATATATAGTTTAATTATTATATATAGTATATATATATTATTATTATATAGTATAGCTATATCAGTCTCACGAGGAAGTACAAACATGTGATAAAAGTAAACCTTGTTTTCACATTATATTTTAAATTACCATATTAGCTGTTTGATATGTTTGTCAATAGTATAAATCCAATAATATGCTATGTTTATATGCTCATTATTAGATATTATTGCTGTTCATTGTTTACTATGTTAATAAGATTTGAGTGAAGGGTTAATGTACATTGGCCTCTGTGTTTATCAGGTTATGATCTTGAACTGGGGCTCCATTAATTAACCATAAATTAACATTAGTTATTGCAAGTAAAATGAATTAACGCAAAGTTATTTAGCAGTTATCTAATCTTGTAATCATTTACTAACTGTTGTTTACTAATGGTGTTTACGTTTAACTGAGGTCTTAAGTTACACATTATTTAATCTCTCTAATTTTGTGGTTTTAAAGGAAGCGATGGGATTAATTCAACCTGTATTTTTTAACAAATAATGATATCACTTTGTTCTAAGATTGGTTCTTAACTATACATATAAAAAAGTAAAATAAAATTGATATTGTTCCATTTATCGAGCAAGAAGTTCAACCTCAAACAGGCTGCAATGTGATCATTTAGGCCCTAAATGATCACAATGCAGCCTATGTTTGGGGACGTTCATTGCGGGCGCGCTTTTGCCCTAAGTTTTAGGGCGTAAGGCGTGTGTCAATGTACGTTCCCCGTAGAGAGCTGGAGAGAAGATTGCTTGGTTTTGTTGGAACTAAAGAAATAGTAGATTAGCGTTATCTAAAAAGATGTCCGTGAAGGAGAACTTAAATTGCAATGACAATAAGGAGATTCCCTGCAAAAAACAAGATTTCAACTACTCTACTAATGCAATAATAATTATTTGTGATAACTGCATTTCACTTATGGTTATTAATAGTTAATCAATGTTCCCTTATTGTAAATTGCTTTTTGACAAGTATTTCCTGGAGCTCCAAGCCAAGAGCACAGTGTTTGGTACTTCGTGACAACAAATCAGTTTTCAATAGACAGCCAGCAAAGTGTTTTTTAGCTACACCGGTGCTGTTTGTGGTTTTCCGGTCTACTTCTCATCAAATTTTCTGTAAGCATGTTCAGTCCATTTCCAATTTATAGGGGCACCAAAGTGGTATACATAGAGTGTGGTGGCATGACTAGATTAATCTTCATTTGGTCACCTTTGTTCTAAACTAATAGTAGCATTTTCCATGGAGACTAAAATTACACACTGAACAAACAAATAGAACACTCATGATAATGTTTTGAATATTTTTGATAAAGGTCTAAAATAACCCTTGCGGTTTTCTGCCAAGCAAAACAACGACATTGTGCAAGGGCCCAACTCAGGTTAATCAGTGGAGGTTTAACCAACCTTATACAAACAAGATATAATTGAAGTCATTTCGTAAATAAAATAAATGCTCATTCATTATTTCCGCCTGTTCTTAAATGATGCATTGGGTGTCACTTTGTGTGTGGCTAGCGCCGCCAAATTGAACTCTTTGTAATATTAGTAATTCATACCCCTGTATATAGATTGTTTTTTAATCTTCTGACCACAATCCAACCAACCATTTGCATCACTTCCTGTAAGGCTACAGCTGAAAAATGTATGAAGCTATGACCTTGAAGCCCTCTGTGGGAGTGTGTGTGGATGATGGCTGGTTTAAGGAGCCCCACCTGGATGAGTCAGGTTGGACTCTGGGGCTTGATGAGGCTGCACAACAGGTGTGCATTGAGTTATCAGTGTGCACAGGTGCACAGGTGCGGGTCAACTCTTAAGGATACTTTATCATCACTCTCAGCTGTGCTTGCAGATATTGTAAATCACAAAGAAATTATTCTGCATAAAAGATGATTCAAATGACTTAAAGGCTTACTGTGATTCGGTTAATTGAACACAAGTAATAAATGCTCCAACAATGTGAGGGACCGGAGCGGCCTCCCCACGTAATGGGGACCCGGGCAGACCAGACTTAGGTGTCGGAGGTGGAAAAGAGAGCGCGCAAAGCGTTGAGTGCCAAAAATAACAGGCTTTTTATTTAACACGAAAAAGCTGTACAAAAACACTCAATATGAGGGCAAAGGTAAGCCAACCAAAATGCACCTGGAACATAGCCTCACAGCAGACTACCTCCACTCAGAGCTCCAGAGAGCTGAATGAAGCTCCCTTAAATACAGCAGCCTACCAAGGCTAACTGGGGCAAACCATTAATGAGGGGAACACCAAAAACATAATGGCCCACAACTGCCCCTTTAACACCACCAATATACAATATAATACACAATACCTACTCTCTCCTTTACACACTTCATATAATGTACACAAATATACCACAGCTTTGTACAATAATTAATCACATCATACACATACAAACTCAAACACCCCTGGGCACCATGGGCTATGCCCACCCGGGCCCCCGCTCGATAAAGCCCGCCCCTGCAGCGGCGCGCGCTTCCACTGAGGAGCTGGGAGACGTGCAGGTGAGTGTATGAGACTATGTGAAGGGTGAAGAATGGGACGAGCAGTGGGTACCTCACTTCACGCCAGGATGATTGTGTGGAGAGAAACTGTTACAGGTGATTTGTAGGTGTGGTGAAGGCGAATCGCAGCGCACCGCGCTCCCGACGCCGGCACACGGCTCACGCCGCACATGTTTACAAGCATAACAAACACATGATTAATGCAAACATAAACACCCTCCCGACGTCCCGGTTTCCCCTAAAGGAGTGCGTGTGTCAGAATGTCCACACAGAGTCTTTCTCTCTGCCTCGTGGGAGACGCCAGACCATGGCGTCCACCCCCAGGTGACGGTGAGAAAGGGGAGGGGGTTGCTCACCTTCTCACACTCACCCAAACCCCAAAAACTCTGAAATAAGTCTGCCGACCGGCTGCAGCTGCCAGCGGGCAGCGCGTGGTTCAGTCTACTTCAGATTGATGCGGAAGTGGAAGAACCAGGGACGTCGGAGAACCCGACGCAGTCGTTTGTGATTCATAATATCGTCTGGAGGCGCACACAGCTTTTGGCCATGATATTATGTATTATATGATATAGATATCTATGTATTATATGATATTATTTAGATATAGAGCTCCTGGACTGTAACGCAAGTGCACTTCTGTGTTATTTGGATAACCGTTCTGCTGTTGGTGTTATGGCGCATAACACATCGGACTCTCACCTCTGGTATTTCCACAACGAGACTCGTACTGGGGGTTATCTCAGCCATGTTTGACAAGGAATTGGGGGAAAGGAACTTTGGCTTTGACTCCCTGAAGTACATTAACCACGACATGGAGGAGAAAGGGATTGTTCCCCGCGAATGTCTCCCTTGCTTTTAGCCCGCTGCCGAGGGACCACCGCCTCGGCGCTGCCCTCTGCAGGAGGCGGTGGTGCCTAAGCGCTGCCCGCTGCCGAGGCGGTGGTCCCTCGGCAGCGAGGCGCCGGCGGGAGATGACTGCGGTCATGAATCGCAAGTAATATATATTATATGATAGAGATATGTTTAATATGATATTATTTAGATATAGAGCTCCAGGACTCCCGCCGGAGCACTAGAATATTTACAGAACACGGCCAAAGGCTGTCTGCGGCTCGCCATTGCGATAAATCCACTGTAAACAGATCTCATGGTACTGTGGCCGCAAGCTGCTCAGAGCCACACCCCCGCCTTCCACCTTGACCCGTCTCTCTCCTCCTAATTTGCATTATTTCTGCACCACGGCTGAATTTCGGGAACGTCTTCAAATACTGTGTTAGGGGCCCACTAATATCTATATTAAACCATCCTTAAAGTAGCATGCCATGGGACCTTTAAGAAACAAATGCACAGCACAGACACGTAAAGCTAAATCGCAATTTTATTTAGACGAGGCAACCAGAAATGTGCATAATCTAGCAACATTTTGGAAAACTGTTAAATCTTTCAAATCTAACTCCCCATCGTCGATTTTACCTAAGCAAATTTGTGTTGATTCTGAGCCTGGTCTCACAGGAATCCGTGAAATGACTAAGGACGCCTAACTCAAAATCCGTGGGATCATTACGGAAACACGCCGATTTCCGTAATATGCGCACGGACACAGATCCCCGTTTCACCGAGCGAGTCGGCCTAGTCACACAGGGATCCGTCAAATGACTATATATATATATATATAGGCTATATATCATCTATATGTCACGTGATTTCGTGCTCATGCGCACAACCGTTAATCTATTGAATCGCGTCCCAGAGCACGGTTGCACCTTTTTCGTCTTCCACAGAACGGAATGTCAAACCATTCATTTTGAGTTAAGCGGCCGTGGTCGACTCGCTCGTTGAAACGGGGATCTGTGTCCGTGCGCATATTACGGAAATCGGCTTGTTTCCGTAATGATCCCACGGATTTTGAGTTAAGTGTCCATAGCCATTTCACGGATTCCTGTGAGACCAGGTTGTTTCAAGTCAATAACAAATCAACCCTTATGCACACAGTCCCCAAATCTTGGAAATATTAACACTTTCTCTTTTAAGCCATTTACGAGGGAAATGTTCCTGTCAAAATGGCAATGTAGAAAGTCGGCTGGACCGGTAGGGCGTGATCCATCTCTCTTGATGCTTGTAGCTGATATTATTGATAAGCCACTGACTCACATTTTTTAATAGTTTTTATCTTGCAACAGCATCCTCACGCCTTTTTAGTTCGGTTGCAGGAAGTAATTGATGACATTGTTACTGCCATTGATAGCAAAAACTCATGTGCAGTATTGCTTATAGGCTTTTGATACAGTGGATCACAGCATTTTGTTAAAGTGTCTGGGAAAAATTGGGGTTCCACATATGCTATTGGTTGGTTCAAGAGGTATCTTACAACTAGATTTCTTTGCATTACATGTGATGGTATTACATCAAGGATGGCTAAAATTAAAATTGGAGTTCCACAAGGCTCCATTCTAGGGCAACTGTTTATTTACCATTAACATAAATTACATTTGCAAACATGTAAATGCTAATGCACTGCCCCCTCTCTATGCGAGTCGTTAGTAAAACTGCAGGAGGCTTTCACAGCTTTAAAAGAAAATGTACTGAGGTTAAATTTGGTGCAAAATTAAAAAACAAAACAAATACATGCTGCACAGATTCTCAGTTTAAAGTAAAATTGTTACATTAAATTATAACCTCAAAGGCACAAGAAATAAATAAGGTGTCATGCTACACATACTTGGGTTTTTTATTGGACGAAAATCTTTGATTGAATCCTCGTGTTAAACATTTGGTAAAGAAACTTAGAGTCAAGCTAGGTTTCTATTTTAGAAATAATGCTTGTTTTAATTTAAAAACTAGAAATTAACTTGTTGCAGCCACTTTTTAATCTGTTCTGGATTATGGTGACACTCTTTAAATGCATGCTTCAAAGTCTGTTTTGCGTTCTCTGGTCTCTGCCTATCATTTATTATAACGATTCATAATAAACGCTGGCTACGATACACTCCACTGCAACTTGTACAGTTTATCTGGTTGGATGTCACTATCAATACGCAGACAAAGAAAATTGGATAATTTAAATTTACAAAGCAGCTATTTGATTATTACCACCATTTTTATCGTGATTTCATTAGCAACAAACAATAGATGTTACCTCAGGTCTAACAATACCATACTTTTTGATGTGCCTACTGTTCGCTCTGTACTTGGTAAGATGGCCTACCGTTATAAAGACCCCTCAACTTGGAACGCACTACAAACAACTGAAACTTAATATGTTCATCCCCATTTCTGATTTTAAATTATGTGTTGCAGAAACTTTACATTATCAATGTGAATGTGTCTAGGTTGTCTTTTATAGCCTGAATATGTTTCCTGTTGTGTTAATAGTGTTTATGTTTTTATGTTGTGTTTTTCTCTATTTTTATGTGTCTTTTAGCTAGGTGCTGCATTCTTGGCCAGGGCTCACTTGTAAAAGAGACTACTGTCTCAATGTGACTATCCTGGTAAACAAAGGATAAATAATAATAAAAAAATAACTGAAATTGTAGGTAAAGAAAATTCTCCATGAACGATTCTTACTATTGAAAATAATTCTAATATGCAGGGACAATATGCACCTGTGCTATGATTACTTTTATAAAAAATATTAGCGTTTTATTGTATCAAAAAATCGAGTCAGAATGTTCTCAAGATGGGTCGATATGCTCATCGTAGATATTTATGCCACTAACTAGATAAAAGGATTTACCTTTACCAATATAATCCTTGCACTCTGCACTTTATCTGCAGATATAAGTGCAGGATATTTGTACGTATTTTTTCTCTTGATGTATCAGTTATTATCCAATGCTGTTCATTGTAGAGGCTAGAGAGGCTATTGATTAATAAAATATGTATCCTTGATTAATTGATTCATGATGCGATGAGATTAGAAATGTATATGTTGTTCATTATGACATGCAGCAATAGTATATATTGCATTGTGAAAGTGTAAAAACTAATGGCAACTAACTATTTTTATTTATTTATTCATATTCCTACATACATCTTTTATTTATATAAAGAAATCCATCTCTCAGGTAAGCCTAAAGATGCCGATGCTGGAGACTCTTCTGCTCCAGACTGTGGACCATGCTGGATGCTGCTGGTCACCTCCTGCCCTCCTCTGCCCTCCTCTCTTTGTTCCTCTACTTCCTCTTCCTGTTTATGCTGTGTTGAAAACTCCACAACACAAAGGATCTCAGCGCTTCTCCGCCTGCAGTACGAGTGGGCTTTTAGAGGCGGTTTGGTTTGGGTTCCTCTCACAACTCTAAAAAAACGGCACATTCGTTTTAATTGATAATTGCTGTGAGGAGTTTGACTCTTTTTTATAACTTCTGTAGACTCTGTATACATTTACCAGCGCCTCAACCCATTGCTGGAACACAATGAACTGTTATGAACAATATTCATAACAGCGCCAATTTCATTAGCCAGACTCTAAAACCCTGTTCAGCACTAGGTGGAGTTGTAGGGCCGACTCCACAAAAGCTCCTAATGACAATTACAGGGCAAAAAGAGACACTTTGGGCAAAATAGCATCTGACTGTGATGAGAAAAACCCAAACCAAACATGAAGCTGCTAAGCTAGTTTCAATACTTAATAAACTAGAGACAGCATTAATGTTGACCATTAATGACTAAGTTGTGGGGTCGGGAACTGGGTAGGTTTAAGGCGACTGGTGATCATCTACAAAAAGGGACATGGATTTAGTAACTGCTCTGAGTCTTTGGCACTGGTATGTTGTCACTCTGCGAGACCAGTTGAGGAGCATACTGGTCATAAGTCAGAATTGAAAAGCACTTGACAGTTGAAGCATAAGAAAGACTATCAGAGCTTGTGTTGTTTGTTGTTGCATGCTTCTAGAGGCGTTTACCCAGAAACCCCAAAATGAAACTCTACCATCAATGTCAGCCAGCGGAAACAGTTGTGGTGTCTGCACGCCGTCCAACCAGCAATGCTTCCTATAAACAGGCTGAAGCTATACCACCATAAAACACACACACACACGCACGCACGCACGCACGCACGCACGCACACGCACGCACGCACGCACACACACACACACACACACACACACACACACACACACACACACACACACACACACACACACACACACACACACACACACACACACACACACACACACACACAAATGTATGAACAAAAAGTGAAGTGTATGCACACAGACAGATGAATAAGAACAGAAAAAATAGTGAGTTCATACCCACACTCAGTTGAACCACATAGGAGAGATGAAAATGAGATAAAACTAACCATGGACAAAGGGTTCCTGAGAATTAACAAAAGCCTTCATTTTTTTAAGAATGTATGACACTTAGGATCCGTATTTTACTGCAGTGTCAGTCAGTTCACGAGCCACTTATGTATCCCAGGTTTTCACCTTGCCAAAAGTTAGGTTTGATGCCCTATGATGCCGCCAAATGCTATCAATATATGAAAACATGGTTTGTAAGATGGTTTTGGATGAAAAAATGAATTGAATTAATACTAAAACAAGATTTCTGTATCATTGGTTATTAAGAATACTTAATGCCAGAAAAGAATAGTTGAATAATTACCAAACAAAAATGTTTACATGTTTTCTGCCATATTTTTATTTATATTTGTATTGAAATGTAAAATAAAAGAGGCTTGCTGTATCTTGTTTGATGCCAACTGAAAGTTGTGTGTAGGCACCCTTGACAATAAATGTTTAGTTTAATCTATTAAGGGAATGTGATGAAACTCAGGTCATATCACCTCGCCTGATACGCATATAGAAATAACCGCAGCATTTTCTACATGGCCAACCAATCACAAGTCATTTTTAATCTTTCCGCCTTCAGTCAAATGGGTGTGATGAAAGTATCAAATGTCTTTACTCCTCCACAGATCATCATGATGAGCTGGACGTATGTCTTTCTTCCCGTCATCTTGGGTAAAATATTTACGTTAAAATTTCTATTTCAATAATACATGAGTTGTATATGACGTTCTGTGTAATGATTGGTTGGTATTTAGTGTTTTAAAATCACATTTATATATCATCATATGTTGCTCCATGTTGCTACACATTTGATCTTAATACTAATTGAAAATATCTTTCGTTCAGGTGCTGTTGTGTCCTGTCAGGACGTACTCTCTAACCCAGTAGTGGAGCTGACCGTGAGACCAGGAGAAAACGTTTATCTATACTGTGACTGTAAAGTCACAGCTAATGTAAATATTGTTTGGTACAGGAACTGTTCTCATGAAAATCAGCCAACACTATCTCTGACTTGGAAGGACAGAGATAAAGGCATTTTTGATTATGGCGCGAATGGAAGAAATTTCTACCATTTAAATATGATGTGGAACTCTTCGTCAAACTCATTTGACTTACTGATTAAGAACATTACTGATTCTCACCTGGGTCTCTACTACTGTGGAACTGAAAAACTGAATGGGAAAAAAGGAAAAGAGTCAAAATATATCTACACATATGGTAAAATAATCACAAGGATTATGTTTGGTAAGTTGACTTTTTTTGTGGTCAAATTCATTAATGTGAATTCAAATTATTGTCATATGTCTGGATAATATGCAAATTTGTTCCAAGTCAAGCACTTTTTAAAGAGGGGCAGAATGTGCTGTTTGGAGGAATTTGTGCCACTACAAACTCTACCATTATAATTACATTTACAATCCCTACGATCATCCTGCACTTTTAAGATAAAGTTCAGGACAAGTGTAGAGGCTAGAGAGCGTATTTGATTCATTAAATGGTTAATTAATTTAAAATTGTTCTCTATTATATCCAATATTTAAATTGACTAATGAAAACATCAAAATAAATCAGCTAGCATCCTTCACCCAAAGCTTTAGGCCCTTTCCCACGAGGCGACTTACCCACGATAATGAGTTTCACCGACGGGAGAGGGGGGGGGGGGTCCAGGGCTGAGGTCGGCTCTGATGGTTGTTTAGTGTGCGGGGTCTAGAGACACGTTAATGTGCTGCCCCTCTAAGGGTTAGGAGGGAAAAGTCTTTTACAAACCAGTTTAGTATTATCGGGCCTGACTGCGTCGTGTAGCGGGGACTGAGACTGAAATCAGGGATGACGGTGGGAACAGACAACGGGAGGAAACAAATGACCTGATAGAGTAGACCACCACTGATTGTCAAGACCAGTCCTATAGTGTGTACTGCCAAAGTCCTTCCCAACTTTAATAGTCACCTAGTGGGCAGGAGCATTCAGGAGTTATATCCTGGACAATGGTCGAACAAACTTAACTTCTATGAACCAAGATTGTAAAAAGGTAAGAACTAGCACTGCTGAATTTGAACAACATTATCTGTCCTTAGATATCCCTTTAGATGCTGGTGCTGTAGACCCTGCTGCTGAAGGCTGTAGACAGTGCTGGATGCTGCTGGTCACCCTGTGTCCCTCCTCTGCTCTCCTCTCTTTGTTCCTCTACTTCCTCTGCAGTCACATGGGTAGGACATCATGTGCTTTTATTCACCGGAAGTCTTTCTGCACCTCATTTGATTGAGTTGTCTCTTTTATTCTAACTCAATTTCTATTTCAGTTCGTGCCGGAAAACACCCATGTGTCCATCGGGAAACCAGACCTCTAATACCACAACATGAGGTATCTGATAGTACACCTCTTCCATTAAATGATGTTAACACCCTGTTCTACTAAGAAGTGTGCTCAGTAGTTGTACTGTCCTAATGTCACGTTGTGTCTGTCTCTCACACGCAGGATGAAAACTACAGCCGTGTGTTTTATGCTGTGTTGGAAACTCCACAGCACAAAGGATCTCACAGCTTCTTCGCCCGCAGTACGAGTGGGCTTTGAGAGGCGTATTGGTTATGGTTCCTCCTACCACAACACAGTTAACGCAGACAGCCCACTCACGTTACACCTGCATAAAAACACAAAGTCAGACAAACACACACACACACGCATGCACACAGTACATCTTTGTCTATATATTGAAATGACCTCGTGGTTTTTAGCATTTTGATACCTTTTTTAAGTGCACAGTATTAATGCAATTAATGCAGTGTTTATTTCAACCAAAAAAATGTAAACATGCATTTGTATTTCATTGTATACCCCAAAGTAACCAGTCTTTATTTTTTATTTTCTTTTGGAAAAAATAAAGTCAAACAAAGAGTATTATATATTTCTTTGCTTTCCTTCTTGATTAGAGTCAGTAAAAATAATAGGTTATTCTTTTAGAGGTACATTACAGAGATACAGAAAGAGTTAATCATATTTATTTTCAGGTCATATGCCTCCTATTAAGTCCATTAATGTCCGACTAACTCTTAAGAAATAACTTTGGCATTGATTATTTCGCGATATACATGAAGATATACTGTGCGTTCATAAATAAATGAATAAAACCCCACGAAAGAAAACATATTACCTGATTGAAAATTTAATAAAACTACTCAATCAAGATCACATTGCTATGACTACAACATGAGACCAGTGGTTTGCGTTGATCAGCTACAGGATGCTATCGTGGTTTTCCTGTTTGATTCTCATCAGTTTATTGTTAGTATGTTCAATCCTTTTTTCAGTGAGGTGTGGGCTGGCCAACAACAACCATTGGGTGGTTGGTCGGAGCTCTGCCTTCCTCACATCCTCTTATGAGTAGGCCTAGGTGCAGAGTTCTGAGGGTTGGACTCACAAAATTGTAGGTCTCTGTGAAGGTAGAGGGATATCCAGTGTCGTGGAACACAGGCCATCTTCATCCTGAAAGAGACAGTTTGATATTTCTCCATCTGCCTCGCTTCCACAATAAAGAAAGCTGATGCCCCTGCAGGATTCTGTTTGATGAAGCGATTGTCTGAATTCATCCCTGTCAGTATAGCTATAACTTCTTACCATGTATGGTTCTCACATGTATGAAATTAAAAAAAAAAAAACAGTAGGAAGTTAAGGAGGTTAAAATTAGCAACTGGTAGAAGCGGTTCTGGAACCTGATTTACTGTGTTCTATTTCTTAAGTCAGGTGTTGTCTGATCAACTCTGGGGTCTCTAGCGGCTGGAGTTGGTACAGACTCAAGATATCGAAAAAAGTTGGTGCTAAGTTATTGCTATTTTCATCTTAATCAATCTCTTTTTCTTACACTAGGCCCAAAATATATCAAACAATATCCATAAATACATACGTAGGCACTGGCAGAAATATTAAACTTGCATTATGCAACTTTGAACTACAAGGTTTCTCACGAAATAAAATGCGCCGATCCACAAGTTGTGAAAAAACGCAGGACAATGGTTTGAAGCACCTGGGGAATGTGTATCATTGTTAGTATATTACTTTGTTTAAATTTGTTGAATAATTGCACAATTTTATTTGCTTTTGTGAATTTGTAACTTTGCAAAAACAGAAGCATGCAAACCAATACAGTCTCAGTTGATCTTAGTTGTTATTTAGCTTGTTCCCATGGTTGCAGCCCAGCTGACGACGCTCCTGGAACCCGGGCTGGATGGAGACGCTCAAAGTCCCTGATAAGGGCTGCATCGTGTTATCGTCCGGACCGAAATGCTCGTCATGAAGAAATTGGTAACAGAGTGTGATTAACTCTAACGTGCCTTGGGTTGCCAGTGGCGCTTTGTGTGTTAGGGTTTGTCTACTTTTCATCTTTCTTCCCCACAGGCATCTTTGGTTCCTGATTGGAACCAG
>OLKM01005327.1:0-15000 GCA_900291075.1 Melanogrammus aeglefinus | reverse complement strand
TAAAACCCCGCAAAAACCCAATAGGTTATGGTGTGTTGACCGTTCAAAGCGTTCATCTGACACGTCAATCCAAGCCTTTTACCCCTCTCGCAACGTCTGTATCCGAGATGGTTTGTTCCCCCCCCCCCAAACCCCCACCCCACCTCACCACCCCATACATTTCATTCATAAAATTCCAACTCACTATAAAAGGTGGGCCTCTGCACAGTCTGCACAGAGTAACCGCGTTCACGAGACGAACCAACCAATCGAAGACCTCGCTTAATTGGGACGTATACAAGGGGTCGAAGCATTTTCTACAATAGACAAAGGTACGAGACAATAGGCCTATATATAGTTCGCTTATGTTGTAATCGCCGACTGCCAAGATGTACCAGGGATCCAGCCCTGACCACGACGCGTCATCCAGCTGTAGCGGTATGGCAAGCGGAGTGTGCCACAATTCGACTTCAATTAAACGCGTTCTGAAACGCCAGCACGCGTGCCCAGAACGCGTTTTGGTTTTCCAGAACGCGTTCCGGCGTTTCAGCGCGCGCGTGTGTCCGGCGTTTTCAGCGCGCGCGTTTCCGGCGTTTCAGCGCGCGCGTTTTCGGCGTTTCAGCGCGCGGCGTGTCTGGCATTTTCAGCGCGGCGCGCCAAGAACGCATATTAGCATATTAACAGCACGCGTGCTGTTAATATTGCTAATGCACTCCTGCCCTCAAATTTTCTCAGCCAATAGAATTAGAGCGTTTTCACCAGTCAGTCTTTCGCTAGGGCAAACATCACAGCCAACAAGACAACATCAGTCGAGACCAAGAGCTTTTCTTTCGCGAATTCTTTTCTGTTGTGTCGTTCTTAAAGTCGACAAGATGTTAAGATGTTTTCAAATTTAGGTGGTTATGTGGAGGTGGTGAACACTACAAGTGACATACACTTTGACTATACACTATCTAAGCTACTTGACCGAACATTGTGTATGGTAAGTGCCGTGGCAACTATGATAACATAATTAAAAAATACTTTCATTTATGGCGTATCGTTTATTACATTTATTTTATTACAGCATTACTCATAGTGTCAGCTTATTCGTCTTCTGAGTACAATAAAAACAATAGAAGGAGTTCAGAAGTTAAGTTAAAATTCCAATTAGAAGGTAAATAAGTCCGTCTGAAGTATTAACATGAGCAGTTTGCGATGTTTTAGCCTGTACGTGGTCGTAGCCTATAAGACGAGGTTATAATTCAATCATTCATCAGTTGGAATGAGACAGATAGAAAAAACTATATATATAATATATATATATATAGATACTATATATATATAATATATATTAATGTACGTTGATGTATAGATATATGTAGTTAGAATATAAAAGAGTATATATATATATATAATATTTTGAATATATATAATATATGAATATAATATAGGGAGGTGAGGGAGATAGATACTACTACAACTGATACTATTGGTAAACCAACTGGTAATTGGATTGGGAGAACCAAGCCCTTTAGGAAGAACTTCCATCCCGGCTCCCTGTCAACATTACCCATAACAACCCCGGTCTCACGAAAATTCGTGAGCACTCACGTTATTTAATCTATTTTTCGTGATCCACGTAGCTCTATTTTCAAAATGTTCGTGTCCAGAGAGCACAATTTTCAAGCTCATGTATCTCTCAATTGGAAGTATTTGTCGTGTCACATAAGCACGACCTTCCAAACTAAGGTTCTGTCCGGCAGCGTTCTCCCTAACGTCCCTGAAGGAGCACCGTACAGAACATTGATTGTTATAGTGTTATATTGAAATTGTCTGCGATAACTAACAATACGACAGCTTTTGGCCACCCGTTTTTTACTTAAAATTGTCTGTGATGATAACTAACAATACGACAGCTTTTGGCCACCCGTTTCTACTTTCGCCTTTGATTCTGAGAAATTGTAACAATTCACGGATATACTAAATGCAGGTGGGCTGCTCTGATAGGCAAACCGCGAAGGAAACAAGGATAGCTGCTTCATCTGTTCTTTTTAGAATGGTATGTCTTGTGTTTATTGTACCTACCCATCTATTGTCTTGTTCTTGGCTATGGTGCAGGGACAATTGGAAGTAGTGGTGCGGGGGGTATTTGGATTGTTGTTGTATTGGAAAAACAGAGTAGGCCTATTTGTGTGAGTTGTTTTTTAACTAAAAGCCAAGGGTCATAATAACTGTTTAATGCGCGCACATCTTGTTTTTGTTTGTGCCGCTTTTCTCTCTTCCGTCCAACAAGAGCTCATGCTCTTTCTTCCATTGATCCAATGAACTTTTATTTGTTTTATTTGATTTCTTTACTACGATCTACGGATCGGATAGTTACATGCACACACACACACGCCACGCACAACGCGCGCACCACACACACACACACAACACACACACACACAGACACACACACACACAACACACACACACACACACACACACACACACACACACACACACATCCAGACAAAGCATCATGGAAAGCATGTCTCCGTCCGTTTGATAGCCTATTATTAAATAGCCTACAAAGAAAATGGTCAAGTGAAATTGGTCTTATTTTTTCCTCTACAACTCTGACATAAATTGATTGATAGGTTGAAACAGAACAGGACACATAGAGCCACCAGCATAAAAAAACACAATCGACAAAACAGGACGGGTCACTGTGAGCTGTTTGTGTGCCCGATCAATTGAGGCCGTGGCTTATCATAAAAAAAAGCGAGGCTTACCTGGCCAATCAGGGGAACGCGCAGCAGCATGGGCTAATTGAGAATAATGAATATAATAATTCTATGAGAATTGATAATTACATGAGGATTAAAGTTAGGAGAATGTTCTGGCAAAGTAACCCTGATGTCTTCTCTGTTAATGATTTTTTTTACTTCACTGAATTGATTTGGTTTTGTTAACACAGACATTATTCAAAAATTAATGTTCTGCTGTCTCAGAAAATGCGGAGTTGAAAACCGAAACTTAACTGTCGCCAGGCTGGGCTGACTTGAGTTGGAGCAGCCAAATAGCCTAAATTAATAAATATTGTTACTAAATTAGAAGTAGGGCTAATGTGTAGTTGTGTTGTGTGATTTTCCTCAGTAGCCTACAGTAGACCTAGATTCTGCGCTCTGAACGCCACTAACTGTTCTGTAATAGACCTACACTATCGCCGATCACATGAACACCCACCCGGCTGCTTTTTTTCTTTTTTTGATATGATTATAATTATGTTATATAATAATTATAATAATTATAATTATTATTTATCATAGTTAACATAATAATTAATTATTAATTATGTTATGATAATTATGTTATCATAGTTGCCACGGCACTTACCATACACAATGTTCGGTCAAGTAGCTTAGATAGTGTATAGTCAAAGTGTATGTGTACTTGTAGTGTTCACCACCTCCACATAACCACCTAATTTGAAACCTCTTTAACATCTTCTGACTTTAAGAACGACACAACAGAAAAGATTCGCGAAAGAAGAGCTCTGGTCTCGACTGATGTTGTCTGTGTGTTTGGCCCTAGCATAATGATTGGTGGAACGGCTCAAATCTATTGGCTGAGAAAAATTGAGGGAGGAGGAGTGCATCATATTAGCATATTAATCAGCACGCGTGCTGTTAATATGCTAATATGCGTTCTTGGCGCGCGCGCTGAAATGCCAGAACGCGTTCTGGGCGCGCGCGCTGAACCGCTGGGCGCGCGCGCTGAAACGCCGGAGCGCGCGCGCTGAAACGCCGGAACGCGAGCGCTGAAACGCCGGAACGCGTTCTGGAAAACCAAAACGCGTTCTGGGCACGCGTGCTGGCGTTTCAGAACGCGCTTAATTGAAGTCGAATTGTGGCACACTCGGCTTGCCATATAGCGGGGACAGCCCCGCGCGCGCTGGCGGCCAGAACCGCTTAATTGAAGTCGCTCGTCGCAACGCGGCTTGCCATATAGCGGGGACAGCCCCGCGCGCGGCGGCCAGCCTCCTCCTCCCGGCTCGCTCTCGAGCGCATCCTCAATGGACAGCCTCAACCAGGTACCCTCCTCGCGGACACATGTTCGTTCTTCACTCACAGCTAACATCTGGATCTTTGTATGTGTATGTGCCGATTCGTTTGGTGTGACATTGTTTTTTTTGTTTTTTTGTGCTTTATGATTGTGATTAGGCTACTTTTTAAAAAAAAATATATATATACATAGGCTCTATCCCACAGCACGGCAATTTCATTTGAGAAATCCAAATTAAGAGGCCTAATCGTATATTCCGGCTACAGTTAGGGTGATTGAAGAGTCTGTATCCAGCTGATTACATCCCATTACTTGTCTTGGTCGTGACCTCTCTGAACACTGTGAGATCCCACGGACGTCGGTGATAAAAAAAATGAAAAAAAAACGAAATTGAGGGCAGCAAAATTAACATTGTGACAGAGTAATGTCTGAACGTTGAAGCGGTGTATTCTTTTAAAAATATATATATATTTTTGCAATTCCTTCCGCTCGATGTGGAGCGCATAACAAGATGTTCGCTCGGATTGGTTTGATGCGCAGATGGAAAAACACATCACCACCACAGTTCTCATCTGATCTGAAACATTTACATCTATTTCTCTCTACAGGACCCCGACTCGAGTGACTCCTTTGTTCCAACGGTGACCGCGATCTCCACGTCTCCCGATTTGAGGTGGATGGTGCAGACCACCACCACCTCCTCCACCGATTCTCCCTCGCGCGGAGGTGCACGAGCCAAAGCCCGCTCAAAGGAGCACACCGGGAAGAAGGGGAAGAAAGACCAGGTAAGGACCCCTGATCGGTGCACTTTGGACGGCGTCTTGTAGCGATAGGCGAGAGGATGCGTGTTGCCAGCGTGCGACGCAGCGGTTTTCCGATCATCGCTCCGTTTCTGAGCTCACGCGCGCGTTGGAAGGGGGGGGGGGGGGGGGGAATGCAGACAGACAGCCAGACCCTTCCTTCTCAGCAAAACCTTCGCCGCATTGAGCAAATGTTGGCAGGTCGAACGGGGGGGGATCCGGAGTCAAATGCCGACGTTTGCAGGAATCGAACATCAGAATGGTCATTTATAACCCCCCAAAAAATAGCCTTTTTTTGTGATTGATTTTTGTACGCCTTCCAAGGAGCGAGGATGAGAGGAGGAGAGATCCGGAGGGAGAGAACAGATTGCCCGCAGCAAAGTGTCGTAACAGACGGAGGGAGCTCACGGACACGCTGCAGGCGGTGAGTGGGCCTGTCTTACCTGTCAACCTGCGCCTAGTCCTGCCTTACCTACCTACCTGTCTTACTTAACCAACCTGCACCTAGGCCTGTCTTACCTACCTACCTAGCCTACTAACAAAACCTGTGCCTAAGCCTGTCTTGCCTACCTGCGCCTATAACGTCTTACAACCTCTCTTACTGAACCAGGCGCGTTGTTCAACGCTCACGTGAGCGACGTATAAAAGCGGTGGCGTCTGTACTCTGCGCACGTCGTTTCTCACACGTTTTCATTTCCTCGACCGCTACAGGAAACCGACGTGCTTGAGGAAGAGAAAGCGGCGCTGCAGACGGAAATAGCCGATCTCATCAAAGAGAAAGCGCGCCTCGAGCAGGTGCTTGCCTCTCACGAGCCCGGGTGCGCGCGTCACCCGAACGAAGAGGAGCGCCGTGTTGACGACGCGGTGCACGATGCGACTTCCGGGATGGGCGACGAGCTGGGGGAGGATAAGGAGGAGGAGGATGAAGACGAGTATGATGATGGGGGTGATGATGACGACGTGAGTCCCATGCAGCAGGAGCCCCCGGCGTCCCCACCCCCGACCCCGCTGCTTCCCTTGTGGCGGCTGACGAGCGCAGAGCGAGAGCCTCTCCGAGGAGCCGCGGCGAGGCGAGGGCGGCGGCCCCGCGCTGGGCCGGGCCCCCCCCAGGACCTGGACCCCCCGCCGCCCCCCTGCGCTGCCGCCGCCATCCTGGGGAACTCCGACATCCTGCTCTGCTCCAGCGCCGAAGAGGAGGAGGCGGAGCCTCAGGAGGAGGAGGGGGAGGAGCCAGAGCCGCTTGAGGACCTGAAGGTGGACGACCTGGACGACCTGGTGCCCAGCCTGGAGATGAGCGCCCCGGAGGCGGAGGGGGAGGGGGACGGCGGGGGCGTGTCGGTGGGGTCCGTTGGCGCGTCGGTGCCGGACATCGACCTGGGCGGTGCCTTCGGGCTCCCGGACTGGGAGACCCTGTACCGGTCCGTGGCCCAGGACCTGGAGGCCCTGGGGACCCCCCTGGTGTCTTCCAGCCCCACCTGTGGCTACCGCTCCGTGTTCTCCTTCAGCGGGGCCGAGATAGACTCCCTGCAGGCGGAGGACGACAGCCTGGCCCTCAGGGGCCCTGCTGGGGGAGGTCTCGGCGCCGGGGCCCCTGAGCTCACCAAAGGCAGCCTGAACTCTCCCACACTGCTGGCCCTGTGAATGCAAGATAAGGGCCCCTTATGCAACTGGGTTTATTTATATCACTGACAGTCAATGGTTGTTTATAAACCAGCAAGCTATTAGTCTCTCTCTCTCTCTCTCCTCCTCTCTCTCTCTCTCTCTCTCTTCCTCTCTCTCTCTCTCCTCTCTCTCTCTCCTCTCTCTCTCTCTCTCTCTCTCTCTCTCTCTCTCTCTCTCTCTCTCTCTCTCTCTCTCTCTCTCTCTCTCTCTCTCTCTCTCTCTCTCTCTCTCTCTCTCTCTCTCTCTGTATACCTCTCTCTGCCTTTTCTCCTTCTCTCTCACCCTCTGTCTCCCTTCACCTCTCTCCTTCTCTCTCTCCCTCTCCCTCTGGCTTAAGCTCTGTCTTTCTCTCTCTCATGCTTTGTCTCTCTACCTCTAACTTTGTATTCATCCTCGTCTTCCCTCTCTGTCTCTCTGCATCTCTTTCGCTACCTCGCCCTCCCTTCCCCGCTCTCTCTTTCTCTACCTATCTATCGCCCTGCCTCTCCCTCCCACCCTCCCTCTCTCTCTCGCCCGCCCTCTCTCCCTCTCTATCCAATACTGTTTTGTGGTCCAGATGTGTTGATGTTGTGTGGAGCCTCACATCAAGGAATCCCTGTAACCTCTCCGTTCCCGTAGCCGTGACACAGGGTTTGACTCTTCCGTCCACTGATGGTGCTGCAGAAGGCAGTGAGTGCTGTTACTCCTCTGGAATGATATCTCGTGGTGCCGGTGTCAAAAAGTGCATGCAAAAAAAACAAGAGAATCATTTTAGTGTCTGCATCATCTTCTTCTTCTTCTTGCATTTTGTTCATCCCTTAATGTAATGTGAACCTAGGCTGTTTCTCAATACGATGTGAATACTGTTTACAAGTTGTGCTGTTATAAGTGAAAACAACAGGTCGACAAATGTGTAGCGTATACAACTATCATCCGACTGTTTGGTGTCAATGGACTTCCACGAAAAGCATCCTGTCATGTATTTTATCCAGATGTATTTTATGGCATAGTTTATTTTTTTACTTAATCAGATGCAAAAAATATATAGCTGAAAATGGAAAATAAATACCAATGAATCACTATTAGTTGTGCTTCTCGTATGTATTTTAAATGGCACTATTTTTTTGTTTAACGTGCAAAACGACTTCTTGTGAATATGATCACATCCAGTGCGATAATTATAGCATACAATACCACGTAACCGTGGTAAACAACGCGTTAACAGTGGAAGCTAAATAGAGCAGCTTGATCATTTATTTATAGCACCCGTCCCAATATTCTCACGGTCAAGGGAATCGGATTCCATAATACAGGAACGTTTAGCGCAAACGTCACGACGTGTATGCCACACAACGCAGTGACGTCTCTTTTCCTTGACCATATTTGGAAAATGCAGTTGTTTTGTTGCCATGGAGACGGTGTCATGTTTCTACCCAGACCGTTTTACCGGAAAAGGACAGGGCGCACAAGTGTTCACAAGTGTTGTATTGGAAGAACCGAAAACAAACACAAGACTTCGGAGACATTAGGAAAACGAATTCCTCATCATAAATGGCGGTAACATTGTAATACTTAGTTTGCAGTTGCAAAAATAGGAATGTTTACTTTCTGTTCACTTTCCAACGCAAATACGGAACAGGAAATCCCTTAGCTTGCGGATATTCCGAAACACTTATACTTGTTTAAACTATACATTATGATGTTGTATATTCATATGAAATGTTATTTATTATGGTGAACGACACAATCTTAACTAGAGAAGAGGCTAGAAGACGTGATGATACAGTAGATGGCGCTAAATCACAGTCCAAAGATATAATGTGTATGCATCGATTAATTTAGAATGTGAATGTATGTATGCATGCATGCATGTATGTATGTATGTGTGTATGTTTGCATGTTGGTGTGTTTGAATGTATGCATATATATATATATATTATATATATATATATATATTATTATATATATATATATTATATTTATATATTATATATATATATATATTATATATATATATATATATATATATATATATATATATATATATATGTATGTATGTAAGTATGAATGTATTTATACATGCATGTATGTACTGTATATGTAAATGAATGTAAGTATGTATGCATGTATGAGTGTGTCGTTAGTGTCTATATAATAGACACTAACAAGTGAACTATTTAACTATCTATCTACGATATAAAAGTAGTCATTTTTAATCTTAACCTCCACAATGAGATCACAGGAACACAGTGCTGGGCCTCATCCACTGTCACACTGGTCTTAATATATTTTCCAGGTACACGCCATCAGTGCATCACCTCACCCGCCTCGTGACCGCCTTGTTTCCTACAGGCTTTGACATATTCTCAAAGAGGTGTGATACTCACATGGGCAGGCTAAAGTCAGTGTCATATGCTTTTTAAGAGGACGGATAAGTCACATGATATGAGAGAGAGAGAGAGAGAGAGAGAGAGAGAGAGAGAGAGAGAGAGAGAGAGAGAGAGAGAGAGAGAGAGAGAGAGAGAGAGAGAGAGAGAGAGAGAGAGAGAGAGAGAGAGAGAGAGAGAGAGAGAGAGAGAGAGAGAGAGAGAGAGAGAGAGAGAGATTTTCCACCAAAGTGGAATCAATGAAGACATGGAATTGTATATACCACCACACTGTGAGGGGCCTGACACAAGCAATGGGAAGAGAAGGGATGTGTTTAGGAATATTGTTAGCAAAAACAAGTTTTTACTGCCCTTTCTCGCCGCTTGCAAGATACATGCTGGATTCCCAAGGGAAAGGCCACACATCATTTCTAATCTACTTTTTCATAATAATACTGATACTAAAGGCAGCAGTCATACCAGCACAGAAGAGAAGTGGTGATATCTGGCTACCCCAAGCTTACAGAAGCACAACTGGCCGGTAGTTCATAAGACCAGTGTGTGGTCTTTTATTAATTTTTTACCATCGGATGCTAGCCAAAGTCCAGGTGTCTATAACCTAATGTGTAGCAGAACACATGACGAACCTGTGTGTCGAAATGATCCCCATCAGCCAAAGTTTGTGATAATAATTACCCAGATAGGAGCACAGGCGAGTCAATTATGTCTGAGGCGTGAGAGAGAGGGAAAAACAATAAAAACACATTGGACAATTTACGGCCGGAGGATCCTGGGAGATGTCAGTTATGATGTCAGAGCGCTCGGTGTGTGGGCGAGGGAGAGAGAGAGGGGGGGCATCGTTGTTGTCGAGGGGGGGGGGAGGTCAAAGGCTTCGGAAAGGTTTGCTCAGCTGCAGGGCGACCGCAGGCGGCCTCACAGTGGATTACAGAGGACAGGCGGTAGGGCCCGGATATCCCTCCTAATGGGGGGCCCCCCTTACATTCTGGGGGACCCGACTATGCAACTGGCCCTCCAGTCCCTCCAAGCCCCCCCCCAACCATCCAACTGGTTTACCAATTGGTTGACACGGAGGATTTTGGGAGGGCAAATGTGAGGGCCGCTCCAGTTCCTTCGAGTGGCCTTCCAAACATGCAACTGGTTTACTGAGAGGTAAACCTCCTCTCGGTAAACCAGTGGCATGGTGGGGACCCCCCAAATGTCACGGGGCCCCTCCAGTGGGAAGGACCTCCAGAGGCCACTGCATCACAATGTCTGAAATTACAGAATATTCTATTTGTTAAAAGAAGATCTTCTGGTAGATCGGATGTGTGTATGAGATGAGGAAGAAGAAGTGTGTGCACTTGTGTCTGTGTGTGTGAACAGTGCTCATTTGTTTGTGGTGACGCTCTGCATATGTAAAGAAAGTTTGCAAAATGGTGTTGCAGCCGTAGAAATAGAGCACCTTGCTGCTGAGTGTGGCGTTGTTATCTATGGTATATGATAAAAGGACCATTGTAATCGTTATAGTCATTATACACTGGCGCAAAACTGACAAAATGCCCAGAATTGCGCAACTTATAACTTCTGTAATACAGTTTTAGCCCCTCTCTATATAGCCTTCATAATTTAACTAGACACAGTGTCGCAAAACCTACAACCGTCAGAGATGATTTTACAGTTTCAAAAAAGGAAGGAAAGATAGAAAAAATGGACAAAGTTAAGGTAAAAATACGGCTGTCCCTAGTGTCTCCGTTGTGGTCATATATGAGTCACGGTCGTGTCTGGAGGTGAATGCTGGGGTTTTCCATCGGTTATACAAAACACATAACAGATAAGACTTTGGAAGAGACGGTTCATATTATATTTGCATATTGCACAAAAAATACATCAGTCTGAAAACTCTTGAACGGAAGCAAGTCGAACACGTCGCTTATATTTTCTCTTACTTTGCATTTAGCATTTTTAATTGTGAGCATTGGCAAGTTCTGCAGAAATATCGAATGCATGCATTTGATAGGACGATAGCAGTCATGTTATCCTGCACTTTATTAATTAAACAAGGGAAACAGGCACAGAAATAAATAAAGGAAAAGTATACACGAGCACTTTATTGATTATCTTAAACGAGCATTAGCTATGTCTTAACGTCTCCTGTCAAGGCTAAATCAATGAGATCACAATAATGGCGTGAGGTACGTTACTACCTTTACCAACCGAAATACCAACAAATAAAATAAAACTATGTTTGAGTGACTCACTAAATATGATATACGTGTAGGTCTCATTTGCGAGTTTACCTTGTCATTTTAGCTCAAAGTTCACGATCAAGACATGTTGTTTTGGGCAAGTACAGCTCCCTGGAACCACACTACGAAAAGGTGGAACCAATGCTTTTGGAAGACAGCTCTGTTCTCCATTGAGGAACAATTGTGGGTAAGCGATGGAAAGGACGGTTCAAGACGAACCCAGTGCACATTTCCTGTGTGTCAACATGTGCCATGGCATTATTCTTTCTTGCAATAAAAATGAAAATATATTTTGATTCCATTTAGTTCCCCCCTTCCAATTTAGTTCTGTTTCCCTATCATATCTTACTCATCCATGTTATGACTGTGACACAGAGATGACCCCCTCAACAGACACACACATAGGTTCCAAACACCCCCCCATAACACACACACACACACACACACACACACACACACACACACACACACACACACACACACACACACACACACACACACACCACACACACACACACACACACACACATGCATGATCCAACCCCCCCCCCAAACACCACGCACCACACACACACGCTTTCTGTCACAACCAACGCGCACACCAACCAACCAGAGCTTGCTTTCTGTAACACATACACCACCCCCCCCCCCACAACACACGCTTACACACACACACAGACCCCTCAGATGTTACAGACATAAATCAGAGCAGCACCGAATTAGAACCTAAACCCTGGGCCCGGTATTCTGGGCGGACATCAGCTGTCCACTACAGGTGGTCATGGTTGAAATGGCAATGGATGAATCTGTCACGTTGACCTGCATGACAACTCATTCAGGATCCCTGCAGAGGTGCACACTTTTAAACCGGCCCCATCACATCATGGAAAGGCCAGTATTTATGAATGTCGGTTGCTTAATCATTTACGAGTATAGGCCTCGACGATAACATCTGGTAACATCATCAAGTCATTTGTGTATAATTGATTATTTATTCAGTCATTCTCAGATTGAGGTCTGTGTGTGGTTGCATAAAACAAGGATGAAAACCATTGTCAATACAAGCAATGAGTAATACAATTACAGACTTTTTCTGAAAAAAAAAAAATAGAATATTATTCTAAAATTAATGTGTTTGACCTCTGCCTAGTCCCCGGGGTCAAATCTGAAATGCTGCTGCATCGAAAATAAACGTCATGGTTAATACCAACACTGGAGGAAGTATCACGTTTTATTCAAGGAATGCAGAATAACTCCCTTAATCGCGCTTATCTGCTCCTCCGCTATCAATTTGTCAAACTTCAGGACTTCCTGTGGTGCTGAAGACAATGGTTGCATGGCAACCAACCCAAATATGTATTCTGCAGATTAATAATAAAAAGTGGATTCTATTCACAATGAAAAGTGGTATAATACCGTCTCCCATAGGCCCCCCCCCCCCCCCCCCCACACACACACACACACACACACACACACACACACACACACACACACACCACACACACACACATGTGGAAAACGGATGTCTCTCCTGGATACTGACATTGGGGGTGTGAGTGAGTGAGGTCGTTTTAGGATTTTTCTGGAAGCTTTCAACAGACACCGGACAGACTTGAGTGCAGTAATGTTTATAGTGGCTACATGTGGAAACCATGACAACAGCAGCTTACTGAGTAATGTTTAATGGGCTACATGTGGAAACCATGACAACAGCAGCTTACTGTGTGGTAGTACTGTGTAAACCTGTGTTTACTTTATCAATGTAGAATAGTAATTATAGAATAGCCATGAATAAATGTATAGGCTACAGTTAATTGTAGTTGTTTATTTACACATTACCCAAATAAACAAGTCATAATAGAGATAGTCAATAGCCTATATTATTATAATTATGATCATAATTTATATCCATTGCAGTTATCTTACTGCACTTCTAATTGTGGCACCAGTCAATGAACACAGAGGGCTGATTTATCCTTATCTGTCAGCTTTTATATAGAGGAGCACGTAGTAGTAGGTTGTGAATGTAATAGAATCCCGCGTCTATTTAAGAGTCTGTTCTCCGCCAAACCGATCGGCATACCCGTAGGCTATTACATAATAATTCAGGAATAATCATCCCCTGTCCCATATTGCAATTCACATATCCCGTCAATCGATAAAACATTTTGCGCAAGGACAACGTGGCGCATGTGTTTACAGCGATGTTTATTTATTAGCCTCGTTGTAAGCAGCGTGTGAGCCTGTGCGTGTGTGCGTATGTGCGCGCGTGTGTGCGCGTGCCTGTGCGTATTTGTGCGTGTGCACGCCCGTGTGTGCGTGTGTGTGTGTGTGTGTGTGTGTGTGTGTGTGTGTGTGTGTGTGTGTGTGTGTGTGTGTGTGTGTGTGTGTGTGTGTGTGTGTGTGTGTGTGTGTGTGTCTACGGTTGCTAGGGGTGGAGCAAACAAACCCCGTGTGTTATTTTTTTTCTCTTTCTAAATCCAGCCCTCCTCTCTGACATATTTATTTCATCCTCCACGCTGACGTCTCGGACGACAGTGTTCCGCATTCCGGGACCTCCACCCGCCTCCTCGGTCAGTACATAAGCGGGGCTGACGCAACGAGCGCCCAGGTCACTGCGCAGTGAGACTACCATCCGTCGGGTTTGCTCCAGGTACCGCGAAGCGCACCACCGACGCACACATTGCCACCCCTCTATCCGCCTCGTCTCTCGGAGCGCGTTCAGGCACAGTCCCCCTCACCGCCTCTCTCTCCTTCCTTCTGTTGACAGGCGGCTATTTTCTTTATGGCCTATTCCCAGCGTCATCCATGTGGTGTGTTATATGCTGGGCTTTTGGTTGTCAATTCGTAGGATGTGGTGAACGTCTCGTGGTTTCAGCCCACGCGTGTGCCGTTAGCTGGATCTGTTTTTCTTACGGCACGAGGAATGTGGTTTCGGGCAACGCGACAGTAAACGGTAGGACCTGGCGATCGACCGACCCGTTCAACGACAGGTCGGTCGCTGATTCCGTGTGTTATAGCTGTTTTACATAGTGTCGATGGACCGGAGGGCTGGCGATGCTGCGCGAGTATTTCGTGCAGGCAGGCGAAACTTCAGCGGGGTAGTTGTTCTGGGCTGGGAGTGATCAAGTCGGGCACTGTAAATACTAACGCTGCATTGCGCAACATTCGTGCGCTGTTTTCGAGGAAAGAAAGAAAGACCCGCGGAGTCTGTGTAAGCAAGCGACACAATGTGTTCTCTGCGATTCGGCGCTGCAGCAGTTGACACAGGCGGCAGCATACAAGGGCATGGGGCTCATTCGGATTGCTGGTATCGTCCCGCTAGTGTACAGAAGTCGGAGTAATTGTGATCGAGAGGATACAAACTACGAGCACTATGCCAGTATGTTAACATAACCTGCACTTCGCATGTGGATAGTTCTCGTGGTGGCTGTTCTTGCAGAGCGGTGTGAGGTGTCGCAGTAAAAAATGAATGACGCAGGGCGAATGTGTGGTTCGTACATGTGCAGATGTCCAATAACAAACTGAATGTAATTCAATGTTGTTTTTGCCAACAGCTCCACAGCCGAATTTGCACCGCATGCTAAAGAAGACTGCCACTGTATCTACTGAGTAAAGTATCTGATCCGCCACAAACTTATTTAAACAGTACTGAATAGTCGGCCAATTAAAAAAACGAGAATATGGGGAATAATCCTACTGAACTTTACAATGATACCAATGTAATGACAGAACAATGCAACAGTGAACAACTGCAGATGTTGTATAATGCCGAAATGCAATGAAGTCAATTTTTAACTCTAATTATCAACGAAGATTGGCATAAGATGTTAGAAAACGAGCCCACATTCGAGTATGCTTGTGTGGCACTCAGATAGTCAAATGTAGTGGTGCGAAGCATGCGCTGAGTTGCATTTGGAGCGGGGGGCTTCGTGTTCA
>OLKM01005326.1:0-17540 GCA_900291075.1 Melanogrammus aeglefinus | reverse complement strand
CTGTTCTCAGGTTCACCAGCCATCCACTGCTCTGTGTCCTCGGTGTTGCCCACATGCCTCCTCGTATTCAGTCCCCCAGCATAGACTGCTCCTTGTGTCTCAGTGTTCCAGCATGCCCCTCTCCTGTTCGCAGTTCTCATCAGCATGGCTGCTCTTGTCTCAGTGTCTCCCAGCATGCCCTCTCGTGACGTCAGCGTTTCCAGAAGATGCTTTGTGGTTCAGGGTCTCCAGCATGCCCTCCTGATCCTCAGGTTCGCGAATGCACTGCCTCTGTGTCCTCAAGGTGTCTCACATGCTACTCTGATCTATTTCTTCCCACAGCACTGCTCTGTGTCTCAGTGTACAGGCCCAGACGCTCTCAAGTGTGGCGTCGGTGATCGTGGCGTACTTAGCGCGCCCCTGTGCCATGGCATTTCACCCAACGGTGTCACCCCGGGAAAGGAGGCTGCTCTGTTGGCTACAGCACTATCCATGCCCCACCACCCTGGCCCTCGCGCTCAACAACGTGCTGGGCCTAACTCTTCTGCCTCTACGGACCTGCTCACCTCTTACGCGGGCCTGATCGCCACAGGCCTAACTCCATCAGCTTAAACGTCTCTCCCACTCATGCTCACCTGTCTTCATTTCTCTCCACTATGTGGTCCTCTTCTCTATTTTCTCTTCCTCCTCGCCTCTCTTCTATACCAGTTGGTGCTATAGCTATTATTATTGTAATATCTCTATTAGTAGTAATATAAGTTTCATGCTTGTATAATAGTGTATACACTCTAGCGGTTTGGCGGATTTCTATAGACTCGTTTTATAACCTCTGAAATGTACCCCCGTACGGTCGTTATAAAAAAGGGTCATGAGTTGGCATGTCGTAAACGTGCGTAGCACCACCCTTCTCCATCTTCACTAAACTCTCAGCCATGAAAACCTCTTTTTAAATTCATAGTGTTGAGACTCTCTGATTCAGTGCTCACTGGTCTTTAACCGTTAACCCCTGTCCGAGTTTCTAATTCGTTGTCAGCCTGAGGCGTACTCCCTTCAGGTGCCCGGACCTACCACCATCTTGGGGACGTCCCGGACCTCACCACGACTGGCTTCTCTGCTGCATATGCGACAGTAAGACCCCTGCCCAGGTTCTCATCTCTGTCCCTCATGCTCGAAAGGCGCCTGAAGGAGGAGACCTGGATGGCTGGGGCCGAGAGCTGCGGGCCCTGGTAAGTTGGAAAGGACCGGAGGAGGCCCCTGCTGACCTTGGGGGCCAGCATCGCTCCCCTCGACCTCTACACCCTGGACACTGCGGAACTCGCGACTGGGCGGGTTTGCCCAGGCACGGTCGCCGGCAGCGTCGCTGCCGATGGCTCACACAGTGTCGTCACAACCGTCGCAACAGCAACAACAACACACACACACGCACGCACACACAAGAACAACCAACAATTCACACAGAACACACCACCACACACGATTACACACACACACAACACACACTACACACCATACAGCCCAACACACACATCACCACCACAAACACACACCACCACACCACACACACACACCACATCAACACAACACACACACACACACCACACAGTGTTTGTCATCTTCGCTTAATTCCAAAGTCAAAGCATACCTGAGGGTTTGATATACCCAGTCCTCTGTGTTGTCTTTGGTGTGTGCTCTCTGTGATGTGTCTTCTGGTGGTGTCTCTGATGTTTCTATCTGGTGAGTGTGTCTCTTGGTGGTGTTCTCGGATCTGTTCTGTGGTTGTTCTCTGGGTGTTCTCTTTGGTGGTGCTCCTGGTTATGGTGTTCCTCCTGGTGGGTGTGGTTTCCTGAGGTATTGTCCTGTTGGTGGGTTCCTCTCTGGGATGCGTGTCTTCATTCTAGGGAGTTTCCTTGTGATGTGTGTCCCCTTGTGTGGTGTTGATGTGTGTGTAATGTGTGTGTGTGTGTGTGTTGATTGTGTGTTTGTGTGGTGTGGTGTGTTTGTTTGTGTGTGTGTTGATGTGTGGTTGTGTGTCCGTCGGTGTGTGTCCTCTGGTGTGTGTTCCGTGTTGTGTGTTCTGTGTGTGGTCTCTGGTCTCTAGGGGCTTCACCTGGACACTGCCCGTTGCGCTGGGAGCCTGCCCGGGCGCTGGCTGTCCTGTATGAGCCTGAGGTCCTTTCACGCTTCCGTTCGCGCCGTGGAGCTCCGCTGGGTCTACCAGCCTCGCAGACTCCACAATGACCTGTCCGGCCCCGAAGGGCCTGCGAGGGGACGGGGGACGCGGCTAGTACCTGGCCAGCCTGCGACCGCTGCGCCGCTGCGTGGGTGCTGGTGCTTGCGGGCGCCCTGCAGAGGACCCCGGAGCTGGCAGTGGCTGGGCGGCCGCTGAAATCACACGCGGGTGCGCCTGCTGCATCCGGGTGAGGCCATGCGGCTGGCGAGCTGCGCAGGACTTCGCAGTCTGGACTGTCTGCCGCGGGTCTGGCCGGGACCTCCCCGCTGCGGACCTGGACCCGGCCACAACGAACCTGCGAGCTGGAGAGAGCCCGGGGCTGGGGCCAAGCTGCGTGGGCTAACAACTCACGCTGGAACACAACCGTGCTGCTGATTTCGCCCGCGTGGGGCTCTGCGGGCACTGGAGGCTGGACCTGGATCACCAGCTCCAGAGTCGCCCCGTCTGTCACCCTGCCCAGCCTGAGAGGCTCATCCCTCGGTGGGAACCTGTGCGGGCAACGCCCCGCTCGGGGGCCTGCGGCGGCTGCGGCAGGACTCAGCGAGAACGGCTGGGCGCTCCCCGAGCGTCTTCCGCTGACTGCGGAGCTCGGCCTCCAGCGCCCGCCCACAAGGCCCTGGGGCCCTCGCCCCGCCGTTGGCCGCTGGGTGCTGCGTCTGCGGCTGGACTTGAGGGCCAACCCACTGAGGACTCCCCCGCGACTGGCTACTGCCTCGGGTGCGGCAATGGGGGGCGCGTGGTCTGGTGTGGAGGCAGCTGCTCCGCGCCCTGCTGCGGGACTCCTGGTCAGACACCGACCCCCTCCAGCCCCCCGTTTTTCCCGACCGGGTTCTGGCTCTTCCACGTCGTCCAGGCCGGGAAGTTCCCAGCTAGAGTCTCACTAACTCATGAACTTCACTTCGCCCTGGATACGGTATAGAGCCTAGGTTATGAGACTTGACCGCATAGAGACTCTATCATAGAGAATATTCATAGGAGACACATCATAGAGAGTTCAATCGAGGCCATCATAGACGAAGAGACAAGCATTGAAGAGAGACTGAAATCAATGGAACTATATAATAGAAATTCCCTTTTGGTGTACAGCCATAATGTGATGGACTCGACCCACGCGAGAAAAACTTTAACATCATTATTTATGATATATGAGACGAGAAATTCAAGCGGCAATAAATTAGTCTACCTGCCGTATTAACTGCTGTGATTGTAAAGAAATCTATCTCGTCATCTAAGAGCTACCTCTCGTGGCTCGAAGTCTGTACTGGCGGTTGTGTCCTTTCGCTTTCTATGCTCCGTCCCCCGATCTTTGTCTGTGAGGTGTTTCTTCACCGGGTTAGGGTTAATCCGTTACAAATACCAGATTATTGAATATACAGACTCTATCAGCTCTAGAGACTCATCACAGTGATATTATCTTAGAGACTAGTCTATTTAGAGACTATAGCCACTAGTTGTGTTCGCTGGATGTCATACCATACCATCTTATAACTACCACAAACCGTAACATTCCTCTTCCCTGGCTCTAATTCTGCTGCCTAATTGTGTCTTTCCTGTCATTGAGGAGCGGGAATACCTACCCAGGTCAGTCGATGTGGGCTCATTCTGGTGGGTCACGCTGACGCAGATCCAATCAGGCTTCAATGGGGGTTTAGAAGCTCCGGCGCTGGAGGGGCGTTCTTGTAGAGTGTTGTGTGTGTTGTGTTGGGGGTGGTGTGGTGTGAGTGTGGTGTGTGTGTGTGGTGTGTTGGTGTGTGTGTGTGTTCGGTGTGGTGTGTGTGTGTGTGTGTGTGTTTGTGCCTCTGTGTATGGTTGAAAGTTTGCAATCTGCGCCGTGCGTGTGTGCGTCATGCGTGCGCGTGCGTGCGTGTTGTGTGTGTTAGTGCGTTGAGGGGGGCAGGGTTCGTAGAGGTGGACATTCGAAACCAAATGGAGTCAGCCGGAAGGCGGCGGCTAACGGAGCTAAGTGCTTCGCCGAGTCGGCGGACTATCAGTTTCGTGTCACCGTAAATCTGATCTCCATTCATCATCGCCGAGCGCTGAGTAGAATCACAAGCTGGCCTTGACGGGTCCGCTAATGCATTAATAACCGGATGGATAAATATTATGAGCCACGAGTTTTTCATCGGCAAGATTGTATACGTCGGTTCGTGAGTGTGAATTAAAGTGGATGTGAATGTGGTCTTCAAAAAATCTAACGTCAACTAAATCAAATCATGGTAAATAATTAAGGAAAGAATTTTTGTCGATATCCAATTAAAATAAAAAATCCATTAAAGGCTAAACATGACGTATGTCCAGAGTCAGTACGCCCCGGGCGCTTACTGCCGGTTTAATTGTTCATTCTAAATACATCTTTTACTGTGTTAGCCTCTATGTATTGGTGTCATCTATGAAAAAAATGCAAACAAATGTAATCAAATGTACAAAGCAATAAAATTACTTTATTTTTATACTTCCTTCACTAACGTATGAATTATTATTTTTGTTCCTTGATAATAAAGTAACTGAATGAGGATAGACATCATTGGTTGGTGCGTGGGGGGCGTGTGTGGTGTGCGCGGCGTGTAGTGTTTGCGGCTCATTCTCATTGTTAGAGGGCATCCCGCTTACTTCGGTCAAGGTCAGCTTTTTGATGATTGGATATAGATCGTCAATGTGGCGGGTGCGCTCCGTGTCGCAGAATAGGCTTCTGAGAGGAAATCTGGAGCGCGCATCTTAAAGGAGGTGGAGTTCCGTGCGAGCCGCACATGCGGTGTGAATTTTGGTGTTCAGTACGTACCATCTTAGGAGCTCAAAATTGTGACCAATTAATTCCACGGAGCTGATAAAATCTATGTTACACAAAAGATAGGCGTATGTTTGGGTATCCAGGGGTTCTTTTCTAGTATATTATAATAATCCGGGTCGTTTGCAATAAGTCCCGAGCTAGCTATGAATCTAACGATTTAGCTAGCTAAGCCGAAGCTATTATTAGTTGGTGGTTTAATCTGAATATCGTCAGAGTAGGTTTGAACCGATCGAGAAGTATTTTAAGCTTTATTTCGAGTATAGAGCCAGTCCTAACACCCTGTGCTGTGCTAGTTTGGTTCTCCGTCTGTTGTTGTGGTAGCGCTACTAAAGAACGTAATACAACTTCTGATATTCGGCTTTTCCCTTTGGGTTAATTAATCAGACCACATCTTGTTCTAGAATCCCTTGTTTGGTTTTGATAGGAGTTTACTCACACATCGATCTTTTGTCCTCCATTATCCAATAAAGCCGATCAACTGTTCGTTCTTCGGATCAACTCAACCTCTAATAATGGTGAGTTCAAAAATACGTGGAAGCTATCATGTATGGACTTTATCATAGATGGTTAAATGCTATATCAGACATGCATAACGTGTGCACAAAAAATATCTATCTGAAGATTCAACTTAAAATGTTTTTAAGCCGGGTCAAACCTAGAGCTGGTAACATCGGGTGTGTTTGATAAAACGTCATTTAGTTTTGTAGACAAGAATCAAGTTTCAAAGTTAACACCGGATCTTGGCTCCCTTGTTGATCAGTTGTTTGTTTTGCTCTGACCCTCACAGGACACCATGGCTGAGAACGACAATGAGCTGCTGGACTACGAGGAGGACGAGGAGCCTCAGGGGGTCCCAGAGCCCACCCAGACCCTGAAGAAGGAGGTGAAGGGGTCCTACGTGTCCATCCACAGCTCTGGGTTCCGGGACTTCCTGCTGAAGCCGGAGCTCCTCAGGGCAATCGTGGACTGTGGCTTTGAGCATCCCTCAGAAGGTGGGTCTCTAGAAGATGTGTGTTTTGATTTAAATTGAGGGCCCATTTGTCAGAAGAAAGAGAAACGACAATATATATACATCATGGTCTCCTGCTGTATCAGTTCAGTAAAAATGTACCGCTGGGTCTCCAGGAGACGGATGGTGTGAGGGGGGAGGTCAAGATAGACGTGTTGATGTGCGCGTTGGACTCCCATCAGGGAAGCTTCTGGGTTCACTCCCACCATGGCCTTTGTTTACCTGTACGCATCCTTGAGCAGCTCGTTAAGGGCATGAATCTGAATCCTCTGTTGCTTTGAATAATGAGTACACTACATACTGATGGCTCCATCGTCTATTCGCTGCCGTCTACATTGGACCCATTTCATTCTTTAAATGGATGCTTTATCTGAAGCAACAGATAATGCTGAAAGGAAAAAGTCGTTGCAACGGAAGCGGTGCAAAACAAGATAAATATATGCAACATAATTTAAATCGATGGTAAAGCAGTAGCATATATAGCACTGGTGTTCTATTGCAGCATCTTAACAGTGTAGTGATTGGGAGGTTACTGTATGCAGTGTCGAGTCGGCTGTAGTCAGCAGCGCAACATCGTTCTCTGCCCTGGTCCTGCAAGACTGAAATTTGTGGAGCGGACGTCCCGTACTAAGCGGCAGTGTTTTTCCCGTACCAGTGCAGCACGAGTGCATCCCGCAGGCCATCCTGGGCATGGACATCCTGTGCCAGGCCAAGTCCGGTATGGGCAAGACGGCCGTGTTCGTGCTCGCCACCCTGCAGCAGATTGAGCCCGTGGATGGACAGGTATGTGCAGGGACTATGAATCACACACTGGGGGTGCTATGTCGTACACTAGGGATGTAAGAACAAGACAATCAATAGCGCGGGGCTCTACCTTAACGGCTGTATTGTATCATGTTGATCAAATCCTCTAAAAGAGTAGATTAATTAGGCAGGCTATTGATCTTGGCCTCGGGACCTTTTTTGAATTGGCCTTAATCTGTTGCTTAATGCTAGCATTTAAATATGGTCATAGGAAGAACAATTTCTAACTGAACTAATGCTTCATGAAAGAGTTTTTTCATCTCTGAGATTTGTGACTTATACGTTGCTGGGCTACTGCTTGGCATCTTAAAAGATCTTAATGATAAAGTCTAAACCAAGCAGTGCAGGCTAACTATACTTTCTTATAAAGTGATCTTCAGGATTTGACATTCAGTTTACTGAACCACAAACAAGTTACAGCAGTTTACACGGCTGACCCCTCTGATATCAATGTTTTTTTTGTGGCCACTCTTAATTCTGATTTGAAACCTTAAAGATTTTTTGTTTACTCGTGCTAGATAGGCTAGTGTTAACAGACAATAACGTGAACACGGATGCCGGCCACAAAAAATACTCTTTAGAAAGCCAATTCTCCCTTTCTCGACTTGTGAACAGATTATAATCTAAAATTAGAATTGTTTTGACAGTCTTGCAGCCCGTATCCAACATGTCGTCAATCGGATTGCGTGGTTCTTTAATTTAGCGTGAGCCCGGACCGCACGGAAGCCACTGACCCGGTTTCTCCCCACTGGCCCGTTTCTCCCTAGGTCTCCGTCTGGTCATGTGCCACACCGAGGGAGCTGCCTTCCAGATCAGCAAGGATACGAGCGCTTCTCTCCAGTACTGCCGACGGTTGCGAGCCGGCCGTCTCTTCGGCGGCATGGCCATCAAGAAGGACGAGGAGGTGCTGAAGAAGAACTGCCCCCACATTGTGGTCGGGACGCCTGGCCGCACGCTGGCCCTGATCCGCGGGAAGTCCCTGGTCCTGAAGCACATCAAGCACTTCGTCCTGGACGAGTGCGACAAGATGCTGGAGCAGCTCGGTGAGGCTGCACGCTGGTTTACATACCTGAAAATTAACTTTCACTTGATTTGGGAAACGCTTCTAAACTAATGTTCAAGGACCAGATCCACTGAGAATTGATCGTTTAAAATGTTTGCTGCAGTGTTCAACATGGCAGTATGGCTTTAGTTCACAATCCTCAAGTAGAAGGACCTTCTGAATGAATCGGTTCCTGAATGTACAACCCGGCCTAGTATGGTACAAGACGATGGTCGTATTTGTCTTTGTACACAAGCAACAGTTTGCGCATTGAGCAGCAGCTGGGGTTGGACTTCTGGCTCAGTGAGGACTTCATGTATTAAATGGTCTCTTGTCCGTCCAACCCAATAAAGTTGTAAGCGTCCTACAATAACTACATTAGTCAGAAGAAAGGGGTCTGAAACCAGTTTGAGGTGGGTTGCAGCCGGACAGCTCGGGCTCCTGCAGTTATCTCGGTGAAGCATTATCTGCCAAATAGTAGTGCCTGCCAACGCTGGCAGTATTCCCTCCTCTGGCTGGAGGGCAAAATGACCGGTGGCGTGTCCAAACCGTTCCCCGGCTGCATGTTTAACTCACTCCGGCGTGTGAAAGATGGATGCTAACGTTCTAAACCCCGCCCCCTCCCTGTGTGACAGACATGAGGCACGACGTGCAGGAGATCTTCAGACTCACGCCCCACGAGAAGCAGTGCATGATGTTCAGCGCCACGCTCAGCAAGGAGGTCCGGCCCGTCTGCAGGAAGTTCATGCAAGACGTGAGTAGCTGGTCCCGGGCCTGTTGGAATGGCCTTTTTTTTTTTTTTTAATGGAACAAATTAAGTATTGAGTGCAGATATTTGTTGCGATTCTCTAAATATCCTGATGTGCTGTTGCACCAGTTTTTGTGGTTCAGGTCGAAGTCGACTTGGTGTGTGTGTGTGTGTGTGTGTGTGTGTGTGTGTGTCATCCCTGCTCTCTATGCTTGAGTTGACTCATCTTTGCATTATTTACACATTGTTCAAAGCACCAATTAAAGCAAACATAATTTACGTTTTAATAGCATACTGGTCGATGTTGAGGGTAAGTGTAACCCAAAATGGGGATCATGTGCACTTTGTGACTGAATTATAATATTATTGAGGGCAGGCAGTCTGAAACTTGTGTATTTTGAAAAAGGCTGATGCTGGAACTCTGTATGGGCTCGGCCCTAAAGCGGCGCTCGTGTGGAGCGCCACTCCCCTGACTCGTTCCTCCTGTCTCCAGCCCATGGAGGTGTTTGTGGACGACGAGACGAAGCTGACCCTCCACGGCCTGCAGCAGTACTACTGCAAGCTGAAGGACAGCGAGAAGAACCGCAAGCTCTTTGACCTGCTGGACGTGCTGGAGTTCAACCAGGTGAGAAGTCATTCACATGTTAAAGAGTCAAACCTATGTGTTTGGAAATTGTATCTAAAGTCATTCCAAAGTCAGGACAATGATGGGAATTAAAAGTGGCTCAAATGAGTCATGTTTGTTTATTAACATTAAATGCATGCCTCTAAGTCCATGGCGGTTAGAACTTGAAACCCAAGAAGCGTCAGGCAAAATGTGATGCATGTTATGATCAGAAGTGGGCCCTATGCAAATGCCAGTCCCCTCCCACCGTCCATGTGACTGACCCTGCCACGTCCCTCTTCGGCCTGCAGGTGGTGATCTTCGTCAAGTCGGTTCAGCGCTGCGTGCTCTGTCCCAGCTCCTGGTGGAGCCAGAAACTCCCGCCATCGCCATGCATCCACCGAGGCATGGCCCAGGAGAGAGGTCAGTCTGCAACCCGGAGGGGGGCGGGGATGAACAACTTATTTTGTTTTAGGCCTCAGTCAGTTCTCTTGGCTCTACTGAGAGGAAACGTTCTTCTTAGGCCACAGGGAGCATCGAGGGAATAGGAGAACAATATGGTTCTGGTGTCTGTCTGTTGGAATCGAGGTCTAATAAATATTATCTAATAAATAGGATGGTCTATACAGTAGTTGTCCGTACATTACGGTTAAGGTTAGTATGTAATGGATGTTGAGTGTTTGCCTCTAGGTTTATGGAGAAACTTTTCCTATACAGTCCATGCCTAGTGAGCATGCCGAGGCAGTGTGGCTTTTCAGCCCACAGTGTGTTCCTTCATAGCCCTGTGTACGCACCGCCTTGACGCTCGTCCAATGAACTGCTCTCCTGCAAGCCCTGTGAGGAGGGCTACAGCCCCCAGTGCCTGTGGTAATCTCCCCTCCCCCCCCCCCCCCCTCCACCTCACCTCTCCCGCTTCCCGCCTACCTTCAGGCTCTCCTCCTACCAGCAGTTTAAGACTTCCAGAGGAGAATCTGGTGGCCACCAACCTGTTCGGACGAGGCATGGACATCGAGAGGGTCAACATTGTGTTCAACTACGACATGCCCGAGGACTCTGACACCTACCTGCATAGGGTGAGGGGTGGCGCTGGAGGACGGGTCTCGTAGTCAGTCAATAGTGTTCCGTCATCAGTGGGGTGTTCCACGAACGGAGGTTTAACAAACGCGCAGGATGTTAATCGCTGAACTCTAGTGGATTGGACCCCTGTGCCGACTGAACCAGAGCTGTCGGTTCCACCGCACGTTTATGCATTAGTTCAATTAACACGGGGATGGTTAACACAGGGTGGTGCGCGTCCACGCCAAACCTATAAAGACGTGATGTATGGATCATGGAAACTCTGAACGAAACTGGGCGGCTTATTTTAATGAAATGGAACTCGGGGTTCTCCTGGAGAGCTATGACGAGGAGAAGGACATTATCACAAGAAAAGGCAACACTAAAGTCCCCAGAGAACCAAAGCCTGGCAGTGGATCGCTGAATGCGTTAGTTGCACGTCAAAACATGATCCTTTAATATTTGAGCCATGAATCTATGAATATCCCAGTTAAGCATTCTTAACGTTCCTACCACATAACCCTTTTATTATAAAAAAAGATGTACTCCGATGGCTCCCAAGCAGTCAGCAGATTAAGTAAAAATGAAGGATAAAAACAAACTGGTAAGCTTTTCCCACCAGCGTATTGGTATGATTTTAAATAATTCTTTCTCTGGCTGATTCTCGCCACTAGTAGCTGGGTCCTCATCAACGTCCATTTTGTCAATGTTTATCTCCTGTCGCACTAGCTTTACTAACTACTGCGCTCTCTGCTGCTCCACGAGTGAAACGCGTGACTTAAAGGCGCTTCGTCATTGGCTGAACCTAGAAGGGAGAGAGCGCTTTTAAACTCACAGAAAGTCTCGTTTGTCAGTCGGTCTCGGCTCATAAAAAAAAGAATCGAATTAATCGATTAATTTAAATCGACACGGGTGAATTGAGATCGCGATTAGTAGCCCTAGTAACTGGGTAGAAAACCTAAAAGTGACAATTCATCACCTTCACAAATCAAGATGGTTTTAGTTCTTGTAATGAAGCCGCCGGCTACGAGCCAACATTCTCCAGTGGATGTAGGTCCGTCAGGACTATTTTATACTTTCTGTTGTAAGCGCCTCTCGGCATAGTACTCAGCCAATATTGCTCTTTGTATGATAGGAGGCAGATGATGATCTTGTTCCGGACGTGGATGGGTCATCTGAAAGGACTGAGATGTGCTTCAGCATCTCCAACATTATAGAAAAAACTACCATTTGCAAAAAAACGGAGGGCTACGCAAATAGTCTGGAGGGATCTGAGGCCAGGTAGTGTTGGCTATGTAAGGCTGGAGATGGCTATTTAAATATATTAAAGATTTGCGCGTGAATCTGTCTCCACCAACAAGTCATCCGATATGCCAGGATGTCGAGCTGTGGTCTTATTAATCGCTCCCGGTGGATTGCACGTATAATTTGCGCTCCGATATCATCAGGCCTCATCAAAAGGGCATGCCATTGTTGACAAACGAAATCTGCGGTGAACGCGGGTTTAAATACCCAAAACCAGTTTATGTTTCAAACTTGGCCTCCTTCTAAAAGGTTCTAGACCTTTTTACTTCCTTATGAATCTGTTGCTTCGGATAAAAGGGCGAGTTAAAGGATTCCGTTGCATTCGACCATGTTGCGCTCTAACCTGGCTCCTCCCTGGTCTCACCTGGCTCCTCCCTGGTCTCACCTGGCTCCTCCCTGGTCTCACCTGGCTCCTCCCCCGCTCTAACCTGGCTCCCCCCCCCCCAGGTGGCCCGTGCTGGACGCTTCGGGACCAAGGGCCTCGCCGTCACCTTTGTGTCGGACGAGACGGACGCCAAGACCCTGAACGACGTACAGGACCGCTTTGAGGTCAACGTGGCCGAGCTCCCCGACGAGATCGACATCTCCACCTACAGTAAGTTACCGTAGAGGCCTTCTCACTGTAGAGCCTTTCCAGTGGACGTCTCCACCTACAGTAAGTTACCGTAGAGGCCTTCTCACTGTAGAGCCTTCAGGTGGACGTCTCCACCTACAGTAAGTTACCGTAGAGGCCTTCTCACTGTAGAGCCTTCAGGTGGACGTCTCCACCTACAGTAAGTTACCATAGAGGCCTTCTCACTGTAGAGCCTTCAGGTGGACGTCTCCACCTACAGTAAGTTACCGTAGAGGCCTTCTCACTGTAGCGCACGTTGAGCCCCAGTGGATGGCTTCTCACTCCAAGAGTAGAACATTTAAGTGGACTGGAATGGGCTTTAACGTCTGCATTTCACTGCCACAGAAATGGTAAGTTTGCTGGTGGTTGATATTCTGGAACTTTCTTATGTGTCGAGTAGGCTTGGGAGTTATGGTTTACTCTAGTATTTAAAAATCCTGAATGTATAATTTAGGTATCGTAAAAACACAGCCGCTCCTCAATTAAATTGATCCCTGAAATCGTATGACTAAATGTTAAGTTATGGGGTTTTTGTTAAGTTTCGACGCAGGATATATAATTAAATTGATGATAAATCAGGGTCGTTCGGTGCCCATCAGTGGCTCACCAGGGTAGGAGAAGTTCCCGGTGTGCAGAGTGTGCATTTGACACACGGCATTGTAGGCTAGACCGTGTCATGGATCCCCTGGTGACGCACCGGGGAGGAATGACACGCCTAGGGTCAAAGGTCGCTCTTTCCAGATCAACGGCTGAGTGCATCAAAAGGATCGCTGGTGGTTTGCCTAAGCCAGGGTACTTAAGAAAACATGTTGGCATGGGTCTAACATGGATTAAACCAGGATTACATTTGATCAATTTGCGTGTGTGTGTGTGTGTGTGTGTGTGTGTGTCCGCCCAACCTGTTCAGAATGCCCAGCTGGTGGTGGGGATGGGTGTATTGGTCTTTAAAGGCCTTCTCTAACGCGCGTCTTTTTGTCTCTCCTCAGTCGAGCAGTCCAGATAAACGCTCCAACGCGGCGAAGTGTCTTCAATGTGGATCTCATTCAGTGTTGGGAGATCAAAAGAAAATCAACCTTTGGTTCATCTTTGGTTTTAATGTTCTGCTCAAAGTTCGGTCACTATTCTGCTTCAACATGTTTTACGGGGGAAGGGGTTGACTATTTTATTTTTACTTTTTGGTTATTGAAATTAAAGCTTTTTATAAAATCATTTTCCGTCAAATCTCATCTTTATATCACTGTTGTTTTTGTAGAACATGTCAGAATATTATAGCATGTTTAGACGTACTCCATCCTCCTGGGAGGTGGATTAAAGGCTGCCGCTGGCTGCACGTAGATCAGACTTTGGTGCCGTTTGCTGTTGACACTCAAATCTAGATTTTTTTTTTTTTTTGTTTGAAGGAATAATTTGTAATTAAAATGTTGTCCTTGGAAGTATTTGTCTTCTTCGAATGAAACCGTTCAGCTGATGGAAGGTTAGATAGCCTATCATCTGCTGTTATAAGTGTTGGCTTCAATATCAATTTAAGACGTGATTTGACTCATGTTTTAATTGCTTGAAGCCGGCCACGCGTCGAAGCGCAGAGTTGCGTATTTCACGTTCAAAAGCCGCCCCTTGTACCAATAGGAGGGGAGCGCTGCTGCACCGTTGATATGTTTTGAAAGAAGCAGATCAACAAACTTGGTTGGCATAGGCTACCATAACGTTATACCAGTTGATTTATGACTATATGCCCATGATCCTGGGCATGTAGCATTAGTTCAATCAATAATTCATAGTTAGTTTATCTACTGTCGGGCACTTTACCGATTAGTCACTTTGCACACTTTACTTTCATTGCTCATTATTTTTGCATTGTGGAATTTATCATGTAGTGCATCAACAATCTCCATTTGTACAGGATCAACCCGGAGATGTACCAAAAAGGCGCTTTTTCAGGAAGCTAGGAATATAAGTGGCGTGAAGCCTAGTTGGGCGGCGCGTCTAGTGGGCTAGGTACGGTCGAAATTATTGGGGGCGTTAATTTTGACGCGCCGCTCTTCGGCGCCCGGTGTGTTTTTATATTATCCTTGAGGGCAATATCAAACCTTATCAAATGAATGCGACATGGCAGATTGAAAACCAATATTTATTCCAGTCAGGGTATCTTGATATTTAAGTGTGTAATCATTTTGAGCTGAACCATACTTACTGGAAGCAGTGACGCCTTTCCATATTAAGAAACTTGCATCCTGACAGTAACGTGATTCCCAGCCTCTTGTAGGCTAATGGCTGTAACTTGTTTTGGTTGACAGTGATTTCAATACAACCTATATGGACTTTTCTTGCTCAGTGCTAGCTATACATGCATGGTGTATTAGAAGATTGGCACGTGTGCTATACAGCAAAAAGACAAAGGCATCTGTACATAGCTGCTCCATGGAGACTCGTAACACATTATCCTGAAACCACCAGCATCCAATGAGAGATGGAGTTAAAACACCTTGATATAAAGTTCCATGACTATCCAACAAGTACTGACAGGCCTAGTGTAGAAATGTGTTACTTTCATATAGAAATGCATTAACATATTTCGGCAGAAAAGGAAATGAACATTATCTAGCGGCAACAATGCATTTCAAATCATAATCATCATAAACATTGCAAAGTAGACTATCGACACTGACACTTGTAGCCATATGACCAGTAAGGTCATCTTTAAACCCTGTTTCTAAAGGTGCATGGCTTTTTAATCCGACCTAAGGACCTTAAACCTTCCTTAAAATTTATGATCTGACATGAACAGAACAGAATGTACAACGGTATCATAAAGGGAATGATAAACAACCAAAGGACCCATTAGGGCCAACAGCCAGGATTGGTGTAAAGTCCTCTAGTTCCTTTAGACGTGTTCAGATATACTGGGAATAAAACCAGTAAACACTGAGTTTTCAGTTTTCATGCTCTATTTCTTGAATCCATTGGCCGCTCGATTACAGACAGAGATGGCGAAACCAAAATGATTCCGCCCGCCCAAAATTACAAATATACGTTTTCCTTCAGAGCAACACACAGATGTCGGGTTTTATTTTCTGTAACAAAACAGGCATTTTTCCACTTCAGGTCGGGATTGTTAATTTCTCAGAGTGGGTCCCAGTTCTCAAAGCAAACCCACAGCCGTTTGTTTCCAGACAATGTCAGACTTTATATTTAAGACAATGAATGGATCCCGACAACTATGCTCCGGAATCAACCATCGTGTTTCTGCCAGCTTTACCTAAAACGTCTATATCAACAGATTTAGTATAAAATGTTCTCCATAAATGAAGCCTACCCAATCTGCCTACCGAGCTTAGCTCTCGGTTCCAATTTAAGGGATTTTTTGGCAAATTTTATATGTTTAATGGATGTTTAGTGAAGCCATGAGAGAAAATTTAAAATAATTAATTAAACTTTGACTTTGACCTTTAAAGAGAAGTCTTATCAGTGACTTGTCTTGACGGCCCATTCCTCTCGTGTCAGCCGTTTTGTTTGCATGTCCGTCGTGTTAGCATTGTCATCTCGCTGCAAGTCTTCCTCATAATAATTACCAGGAAATAAATAGAGATACAAGCATCCCTCCAGACAGAACACCGTCGCCATCCCGTCCCGGGTTCTGTCGAGTCCACTCCAAGAGTCTGTAATGGCGTTTTCTCTCATGCCTGATCTTCCCTGAATCCAATCAAATCAGCTTTTAATTTGCATGTCGGACGCGGTCCTCAAGGAAACACAACATCTAAAACACACTCAACCTTGTACGTTATTAAAGTATCCTAAAGAACGTCTTTACGCTATCTTCATCTAAGAATATGTCCAAGGAAAAGAAACAACAAAGAGAAGTTTCTCTGACGGATCCACGTGGTGTTTTTGTTCTAAATCCCCCGATGGCCGTTCATTCACCGTGGTTCCTAACAGAATCACAGAAGCAGCATACTCCTTAGTCTAGCTCTCTCTCCCCCCCCCCCCCCCCCCCCCGCCCTCTGTCTGTCTGCAACTTGCTGGCTCCTACTCAGATAACACTAGGCGGTAAACCAGTTAGAGCTGATTAATGGTTCACGTCAACGCAACGCAAGGGGGTTACGGACCCAGTTACGGCCTTGCGGACCTCCGGCGTCCACCGCAAAGGGCCTATGACGTGCGCCTCCAAATATATTGCAGCAAGGGCTATATCGGTCTGCTCACAAAGCCCGACACAGAACCAAAACAGGTTCACAACTGCGTCGAGTCGTTGTGTCGCGTCGACGTGGAACCATAATCAGCCCTTTAATTCTCTTGTTGTTCTGGGGGTCCCGCCTTGTGGGGGGGGGGGGGGCTGCTTGGAGGGGATGTTGGGGGGGGGCTGGCAGGGGGTGAAGAGGGTCCCATCCTTCACGCTCGCCGGCGGCTAATCAAGGAACTTGTCGTGTCTCCGTAGAGCCACCGCTGGGGCGTCATGGCCGCCTCGTTCAGGTGGTTGCACTCGTCGCTGCACTTGCAGGACTGGATGAACATGACGGCGCGGTCAAAGCGCTCGCCGTCGGCACAGGCGAAGGTGACGGTGGCGGTGCGCGTGCGGCGCGGCGAGCAGCAGCGCCCGTCGCGGCACACGCCGCAGTAGTTGGGCCGGTAGAGGCGCGCGGTGCGGCAGCCTGCGTAGGACAGGCGGTGGGGCTCCGGCGCCTTGTGGGTACGCGAGCACTTCCTGCCCTTCTGTTGAGGGGAGGGGGGGGGGGGGAGAAAGAGAGAGTGATGGAGAGAAGGGGAGACAAGGGGGGGGGAGAAAACAGGGTCAATAATGGTTCAAGGTTCCTCATCCACCGACTGTAGTTGACTGTAGTATTATCACACAAAGTGTCAGCTCACTAACTCATCCCTAAATACGATTTTTTGCCAATACATATTTGCAGTATAAGGAATACTGAAATACTTTTCATAAACATCAGCCCGTGTGCTCAAGAGTAAAGGGTTATTAGACTTGAGAGATGGAGAATCCACACAGAGATTTTGGAGGTGCACAGCCGAGAGAGAGCGACAACTGAGCGTTCACAGAGGGAAGCAGCAGCCCGTTGTGCCGCGGCCGTCAGAAAGTTGCCGAGTGAAGCAGCCCTTCCAACGAACAAACAATCAGGACGGGGTGCGGACAGAGGGGCCACGCTTACACCCCCGGCAGGCGAGGGCTTTAGGGGGACAGAGCAGAACGGCTGGCCCCATTAGCGGATTCCGGGCTGAAACGGGGCGAGGGTGCGCGCTCTGAGAGGAGAGAGAGTCACCGCAGTGAGCGAGAGAGGGGCGCGCTCTGGGGCTGTTATGACAAAACGCCACCCATTCAAGACCCATTTAGCAGCTCGGCTGCTCAGTCGGTTCA
>OLKM01005325.1:0-17545 GCA_900291075.1 Melanogrammus aeglefinus | reverse complement strand
CATCCCTCACTCTCTCTCCTTCCCCACCTCTGTTTCTCTCTCTCTTTCTGTATCTTCTGTCTCTCCTTTCCTCTCTCCCCCCATCTTCTTCTCCCTATTTGCTCTCTCTCTCTCTCTCCTCTCTCCTCTCTCTTCCTCTTCCGCTGCTCTCTTCCTCTTCCCCTCCCCTCTCCGCCCCCTCCCAGTATGGGCTACTGTATCCTGGTGGTCCACGGTCTGGGTCGCCTGTGGTCCCTGGTGGGGCGGGGGGGTGCGGCGGCCCTCAGCCTCTCCCTGCTCCTCCTCCTGCTCCTCTTCTCGCTGAAGACCGTCCAGCAGAACCACACCTGGTTGTCCCGGGAGGCGCTCTTCAGGTGGGGATTAGATGGTGGTCACCTGTAGGACTTCACTATCGCCTGTTTTCACTATGACTATATTCATTATTCACCATCACTGTATTCACTATCACTGTATTCACTATCGCATTTTCACTATCACTATATTCACCAACACTGTATTCACTATCACTGTATTCACTATCGTATATTCACTATGACTATGTTCACTTTTCACTATCCTATATTCACTATCACTGTATTCACTATTCACTCATATATTCACTATCACTATATTCACTATTCTATATTCACTATCACTGTATTACCAATTCACTATATTCACTTTTCACTCTCCTATATTCACTATCACTGTATTCACTATTCACTCATATATTCACTATAACTGTATTCACTATCCTATATTCACCATCACTGTATTCACTATTCACTATCCCATATTCACTATCACTGTATTCACTATTCACTATCCCATATTCACTATCCTATATTCGGTATCACTGTATTTACCATACACTATCCTATATTCACTATCCCTATATTCACTATTCACTATCCTGTATTCACTATTCACTATCCTATATTCACTCTCACTTTATTCACTATCACTATATTAACTATTCACTGTATTCACTTTCACTATATTCTCTATCACTATATTCTCGATCATTATATTCACCATCACTTTATTCACTAGCCTATATTCACTGTTACTATATTCACCAGCCAACGTTCCTTATATTCTATATTCACCATCGCTCTCCTCGTGTCCAGGTCTGGTATCCAGACTCTTCCTCACAACGCAAAGGTTCACTACAACTACGCCAACTTCCTGAAAAGATGGCGGCCGGCACCAGGAGGCCATCCACCACTACACCACCGCTCTGAGGTGGGTCGAGTCCACAGCCTCAAGGGCTGTAGTTTGATACCTGACTCCTCCTCCCCTACACCACCGCTCTGAGGTGGGTCGTGTCCACAGCCTCAAGGTCTGTAGTTTGATACCTGACTCCTCCACCACTACACCACCGCTCTGAGGTGGTGGAGGTCTGTAGTTTGATACCTGCCCTGACTCCCCCTCCCCTCCACCAGGGCTCTGAGGTGGGTGGAGGTCTGTAGTTTGATTCCTGCTCTGAGGTGGGTGGAGGTCTGTAGTTTGATTCCTGCTCTGAGGTGGGTGGAGGTCTGTAGTTTGATTCCTGCTCTGAGGTGGGTGGAGGTCTGTAGTTTGATTCCTGCTCTGAGGTGGGTGGAGGTCTGTAGTTTGATTCCTGCTCTGAGGTGGGAGGAGGTCTGTAGTTTGATTCCTGCTCTGAGGTGGGGTGGAGGTCTGTAGTTTGATTCCTGCTCTGAGGTGGGGTGGAGGTCTGTAGTTTGATTCCTGCTCTGAGGGGGGTGGAGGTCTGTAGTTTGATTCCTGCTCTGACTCCTCCTCCCTGGGACCAGCCGGTCTCCACCCCACAGCAGACCGTCCTCTGCTCCGTCTTCCTGGACTGACTTTGACCCTCCACAGAGTACCGCTGCTCGGTCCGGGTCATTCTATAGACCAGGAGCTAGTCTGAGGCCAGCGTTAGCTATGTGAATCCTCCTCACCGAGTGTCGAAGTGTCCTTGAGCAAGGCGTCTCACCCTAACTGCTCCTGACGAGCTGGCTGTCGCCTTGTGTGGCTGACTCTGCCGTCGGCGTGTGAATGCACATGAATGGGTGAATGTTAGGCGATATTGGAAAGCGCTTCGAGTGGCCAGCCACACTGGTTGGAGAAGCGCGTTAGAAATGCAGTCCATTTAGCGTTTACAAACACTCCCAGTGCGTCCTCATGGCCCGGGTACAGAGGGGCGGTTTGAAGCGTTCTGTAATACTCCCAGACTCACTGGTGGCGCGTGGCGGCTGGAGGGTGGGGGGTCTAAAGGACCCTTTAAAGAGCTGCCAATGACTCAATAATGAATGCAGGATGTTTGGCAGATGGTTTATTGGGAAGGAGGGAGGGAGGGAGGGATTGAGAGAGCCGGGACGGTCTGTTACTGCCGCATCACGACCGTTTGTTGGTGGAACTCCAGAGCGCTGCTGCCCCACTGAAGTCCAACCGTTTACCCACAATGCCTTTCACCGTAAGGATGTTTTCACATGCCTGACTCCCGCTGATGAGATGTTCTGTCCCATCCCAGGGCGCCCTGAAAACCTACTGGATATGTGTGTCCACATGTCTGTGTGTGTCGGCGTGTGTGTGTGTCCTCATGCCGGTGTGTGTGTGTGTGTGTGTGTGTGTGTGTGTGTGAATGTTTGTGTGTGTGTGTTTTCCCCATCTGTGTGTGTGTGTGTGTGTGTGTGTGTGTGTGTGTGTGTGGTGTGTGTGTGTGTGTGTTGTGTGTGTTGTGTGTGTTGTGTGTGTGCTGGTGTGTGCTGTGTGTGTGTTGTGTGTGTGTGTGTGTGGGCTGGCTGGTCTGACCCCTGCTGGTGCAAACAGGGGGAACCCAGAAGACTATTGAACCCCTGAGGTGCGCGCCAGCTGGTCGGAAACCACACACACACACACACACACACACACACACACACACACAACACACACCAACACACACACACACACACACACACACACACACACACACACACACACACACACACACACACACACACACACACACACACACACAGTGGGGGCTCATCATGCGTGTAACAGCGTTGGTTCAGTCCAGTGCCCGTGTTCTGTTCACCTGAAGCTCAAAGTGGGCGACTTATCGATTCATTCAGTTAAAGTGACAACGTGTGAACACTTGTTCAGTTTGAAAGCGCCTGATTCCATCAGAATGAACATGTCTGTGTTTCCTCTTCCTGCATAAAGTTGTTAAACAAAAGGGAAATTCTCTGTAAAATACACAAAGCCTGCTTCTTTACCTAAAGCAGCAGGCTTCTGTGATAGACCGTGTCAGTGGCGGATGTGGTGGCCTATAGATAATACTAATCATGATAACAATACCTTCTATTACAGTAAAAGGTCACATTAAACATTTAAGAAGCTGAGGGGCCGGGTGACTCACCTCAGACCACTGCCGTCTCCCTCCACCTGCCGGGCTTATTTTGGCTGCTCTCATTTCAAAGACGTCTTCTCAAAGAAAGACCGATGAGCACCCGGGCCAAGGCGTTACCATAGAGATGCAGAGACGGTTGCCACGGCAGCCACTTACATTCCCTCCGCCCTGGTTGGGGGAGAGTACGCGTCTGAGCGGAGCTGTCTGGTCGTGAGTCTGAACTGTGGAGCTGGTCTCCAGAGGGGGAGGAGGAGGAGGGTGGGAGGAGAGAGGAGGTGGGGGAGGAGGAGGGGGAGGAGGAAGGAGGGGAGGAGGCCGGACCCCTTCAGCCTCAGAGTGGTCTCCAGGTCCTCACGCACCGCGGCCCTTAGTGGAGATCCTCAAGACGGGAGAAGATACAGAACTAAAAGTGATGGTGCCCCATCTAGTGGAGAGGGGGAGAGGAGCTGTGGGAATCACAAACACAAGGTTCAGGTCAATTCATTCTTTCTCTCCCCCCCTCTTCCCCATCGTTCTCTCCCCCTCTCTACACCTCTCTTTCCCATCTTTCCCTCCTCTCTACCCTCTCCTCCCTCTCTCCCCACTCCTCCCTCCTCCCTCTCTCTCCCCTCTCTTCCTTCTCCTCCCCCCCTCTTGCTCTTCTCCTCCCCTCCCTCCCTCTCTCCCCTCTCCGCCCTCCCCTCCCTCTCCTCCCCCCCTCCTCTCTCCCCCCTCCCCTCCCCCCAGGCTGTACCCGCGTCACGCCAGTGCAATGAACAACCTGGGCACCCTGACGCGCCACCCGGAGGAGGCGGAGCGCTACTACAGGAGAGCTCTGAAGACCAACCAGCAACATAACCGGGCGCTGTTCAACCTGGCCAACCTGCTCAAGTAACCGCACGCACGCACGTGGACACGTATACACACTCACGCACGCACGCACGCAATGCACACACGCACACACAGAGACATAGACATACACACACACAGACACTGACATTAGTATATATATATATTTATATTTATATGTATGTGTAAATGTACATACACAACCGCAAAAACACACACTTGCACACAGACTCATGTAGACACAAACACCTACGCACACACACACGCACTCACTAACAAGTGGTGATGGTGATGATAAAGATGATGGTCTTAGTTGTGTCAATGATGATGATGACGATGATGTGATGATGATGATGACGACGACGATGATGATGATGATGGACGGTGGTGCTGGTCTTAGTGGTGGTGATGATGATGATGGTGCTGGTCTTGGTGGTGATGATGATGATGATGATGATGATGATGGTGCTGGTCTTGGTGGTGATGATGATGATGAAGAGATGATGAGGATTGTGATGATGGTCTTAGTGATGATGATGATGATGGTCTAGGAGGTGATGATGATGGTCTTAGTGATGATGATGAGGATGGTCTAGGTGGTGATGATGATGGTCTTAGTGATGATGATGATGATGGTCTTAGTGATGATGATGATGGTGCTGGTCTTGGTGGTGATGATGATGATGATGGTGATGATGATGATGGTGCTGGTCTTGGTGGTGATGATGATGATGATGCTGGTCTAGGTGGTGATGATGATGGTCTTAGTGATGATGATGATGATGATGAGGGTGGTGATGATGAGGATGGTCTAGGTGGTGATGATGATGGTCTTAGTGATGATGATGATGATGATGATGATGATGGTCCTGGTCTTGGTGGTGATGATGATGGTCTTAGTGATGATGATGATGGTGCTGGTCTTGGTGGTGATGATGATGATGATGATGATGATGATGGTGCTGGTCTTGGTGGTGATGATGATGATGATGATGATGATGATGATGATGGTGCTGGTCTTGGTGGTGGTGATGATGATGATGATGATGATGATGATGATGGTGCTGGTCTTGGTGGTGATGGTGATGATGGTGATGATGATGATGGTGCTGGTCTTGGTGGTGATGATGATGGTCTTAGTGATGATGATGATGTTGATGATGGTGAGTAGGTCCAGAGGGGAGGAGGAGGAGGCGGAGCTCCTGCTGAAGGACTCCATCCGCTACGGCCCGCACTTTGCCGACGCCTACTCCAGCCTCGCCTCGCTGTACGCTGAACAGGTGCAGACACACACACACACACACAGACACAGACACAGACACAGACACACGCACAGGCACACACACACACACACAGGCACACGCACCCACGCACACAGGGGCACACATGCACACACGCACATACACACACACACACACATACATGTACACACACAAACACACACGCACACGCATTTACATACACACAAACAGATACAGGCACACAGACACACACACAGAACCACACACAAGTACGCATGCATACACACACGCACACACAGGCAGAGACACACACACAGAGGCAGAGACACACACACACACACACGCAGACAGAGACGCACACACAGGCCCACTTTACTGTATCATCATGACATAAGGGTGATAAAGGGAGCTTGTCTCTCCCGTTCTCCCACAGAAGCGCTTTGCCGAGGCCAACGAGGTGTACCAGCGGGGGATGGAGAAGTGTCCCGACAGCTCTGACCTCCACAACAACTACGGGGTGTTCCTGGTAGACACAGGTGGGCTGGGGGACCCTCACCGCCTCACCTGTGTGATGGATCACAACCTGGTGCTGCCACCGGATACTCAGAGCTACCGGTGGACAGAGCGCTGGTATACTGACCATCACACACTCCTCTTCTCCTCTCTCCCTCTCCTCCCCTTTCCTAGCCTCTCCCTCTCCTCCCCCCTTCCCTCTCTCCCTCCCCTCTTCTCTCTCCTCCTCTCCTCTCCCCCGTCTCTTCACTCCTCTCCCTCTCCTCTCCCGCTCCTCCCCCGTCTCTCCCCCTCTCACCTCTCTCCCTCCCCTCTCCTCTTCTCCTCTCCTTCCCCCTCTCTCTTCTCTCTCCTCTCTCCTCCTCTCCCCCTCCCCTCTCTCCCCTCTCCTCCGCCTCCGCTCCTCTCTCCTTCTCTCCTCTCTCTCTCTCCTCCCCCCTCCCCTCTCGCCCTCTACTCCCCCCTCCGCTCCTCTCTCCTCCTCTCCTTTCTCTCTCTCCTCCCCCCTCCCCTCTCCCCCTCTCCCCTCTCTCTCCTCCTCCTCCCTCCCAGGAGAGGGAGACCGTGCCTCCGTCCACTACCAGCACGCGGTGCGCCTGAAGCCACAGCACTACGTTGCCATGGTGAACCTGGGCCGTCTCCTCCGCTCGGCCAATGACAACAAGGAGGCGGAGCTTTGGTACAAGAGGTGAGTGTGTGGGTTTGGGGGGGGGGGGGGGGGGGGAGGTGAAGACCAGGTCCCATACGGGGGAGCAGGACCTATAGGGTGCTAGCTACCATGACAATAATGCGTAGGGCGTAGTGAAAAGTCTTTTTTCTCTTCTAAATATCCCTTGATTTCGTGCTGCTAGCCTTTTTAGTGAGATCAGACTGTTGAGAAGGACAGTAATAAAATATATTTGGTATGATGGATATGAGAAGAGAGACCCGCAGTGAATTCAACCCGGTCCGCTTGACATCGGGTATAGGTGCATGACAGCGGTAGGCCTACCGTAAAACTTCAACTTTTTTTTTTTTTTTTAATCGCTGAACTTTCGAACAAAACTCTTGCTCAGCAGAGATGGGAAATACTATAGCATTTATTGTATGTAGTTTGAATATTCGTACCGTACGTAGGCCTATACACATTACCAGGCTATCGAATAACGCCTACACACACAACACACACACACACACACACACACACACACACACACACACACACACACACACACACACACACACACACACACACACACACACACACACACAGTGGCGGAGTGGTAATCGGGGGAGTCGGGAGAATTCCCGGTGGGCCGTTAACGTTTCGGGGCAGTTCAAGGCCCAGGTGGGCCTTGAACTGCGATTGGTCAGAAAGATGTAACAGCTAATGACAACATTGAACTCTCGTGCAGGCTCGAACAGAGTGACGCACAAATACGCACACACATTTAAGGAGTTTTTCACCCGCTCCGTATCCTTGCTTGCCCCCACAAGTGCGGCGTGCCTGTTGTTTGACTCGTTGGAACCCAGCCAAGAGGATTTAGGAGGGGCGTCTGGCTTCAGTCTGACCCGACGGGAGGAAGTCATCTGGAGACGTAGCAGGATGCCAGAGAGGAGGATCAGATCCCAGAGACCAGACTATTGGAAAGCAGCCCTGGTTGTGTTTCTGTTTCCGTCCCTTTGGCTCCACTCCCAGGGGTTTCTTCTGAAGCCTGACCTTGTGGCCTTTGACCTTTGACCCTGGCAGCGCAGGAAGGTGGGCATCCTGGTGCCTGACCTTGTGGCCTTTGACCTTTGACCCTGGGCGTGAGCAGGAAGATGGGCATCCTGGTGCCTGACCTTGTGGCCTTTGACCTTTGACCCTGGCAGCGCAGGAAGGTGGGCATCCTGGTGCCTGACCTGGTGGCCTTTGACCTTTGACCCTGGCAGCGCAGGAAGGTGGGCATCCTGGTGCCTGACCTGGTGGCCTTTGACCTTTGACCCTGGGCGTGAGCAGGAAGGTGGGCATCCTGGTGCCTGACCTTGTGACCTTTGACCTTTGACCCCGGCAGGGCTCTGGCCGTGAGCAGGAAGGTGGACATCCTGGTGCCCCTGGGGGCGCTGTACTACAACACGGGGCGCTACGAGGAGGCGCTGGCCATGTACCGGGAGGCCGCCGCCCAGCAGCCCGACAACACCGACATCTGGCTGGCCCTGGTGGGACACACACACACACACACACAGCCACAGCCACAGACACACACACACACACAGACACACACACACACACACACACACACACACACACCACAGACACACACACACACACACACACACACAGACACAGACACACACACACACACACACACACACACACACACACACACACACACACACACACACACACACACACACACACACACACACACACACACACATACACACACACATACACACACACACACACACACACAGACAGAGGCACGCACACACACACACACACACACACACACACACACACACACACACACACACACACACACAGCCACAGACACACACACACACATACACAGACAGAGGCACGCACACACACAGACACACACACAAACACACACACACACACACAGACAGAGGCACACACACACACACACACACACAGACAGAGGCACGCACACACACACACACACACACACACACACACACACACAGAGGCACACGCACGCACGCACACACACAGATAGAGGCACGCACACACACATACATTAACGCACAGACAAAGGCACGCACACACACATACATTAACACACACGCACACACACAGACAGAGGCACGCACACACGCATACATTAACACACATCCACGCACACATCTACGCGAGCACACGCACAGATAAACACATAGCCACAGACAGACGCACACATACGCACACACACACACCTATACCTGTACAAACTAAGAAATACACCTAAACACATGGATGCTGACACTCAGACACCAAGATGAACAACTGTGCTACTGTAGCTTTTAAAGAAGGAATACATCTCTCTCTCTCTTACCCCCCTCCCTCCCCCCCAGGCCCAGGTCCTAGCCATGGCGGGTCAGCCACGGGAGACAGAGGACATTACTCGGGGGATCATCTCCAGACAGGGCGGCTGCATCGAGTGTTACCGCCTGCTGTCCGCCATCTACAGCAAGCAGGGCAACTACACACAGGTGGGCGGGTGGGGGCGTCAGTCTATGTTATGGTCTGTCGCTGTAAAATGTTTGTTGGTGTATGTGTGTGTTGTGTGTGTGTGTGTGTGTGTGGGGTAAGAATTTGTGTGGTTGTGTTAATGTCTGTGTGCATGTTTGTTAATGTGTGTGTGTGTGTGTATCTGTGTGTGTGTGTGTGTGTGTGTATCTGTGTGTGTGTGTGTTTGTGTTAACGTGTGTCCCCCCCGTCCCCCCCAGGCGGTGGAGGCCTTGAACCAGGCCCTCTTCTGTGTTAGTGTGTCTGTGTGTGTTAGTGTGTGTGTGTGTGTGTGTGTTAGTGTGTGTGTGTGTGTCTGTGTGTTAACGTGCGTCTCCCCCCCCCCCCAGGCGGTGGAGGCCTTGAACCAGGCCCTCCTCTGTGTTAGTGTGTCTGTGTGTTAACGTGTGTGTGTGTTAGTGTGTGTGTCTGTGTGTGTGTGTGCGTGTGTGTGTGTGTTAACGTGTGTCCCCCGTCCCCCCCAGGCGGTGGAGGATCTGAACCAGGCCCTCCTCTGTGTTAGTGTGTCTGTGTGTTAACGTGTGTGTGTTACTGTGTGTGTTACTGTGTGTGTCTGTGTGTGTGTCTGTGTGTGTTAGTGTGTCTGTGTTAGTGTGTCTGTGTGTTAACGTGTGTCTCCCCCATCCCCCCCCAGGCGGTGGAGGCCTTGAACCAGGCCCTCCTCTGTGTTAGTGTGTCTGTGTGTTAACGTGTGTGTGTGTCTGTGTGTGTGTGTGTTAACGTGTGTCCCCCCCATCCCCCCCCAGGCGGTGGAGGCCTTGAACCAGGCCCTCCTCCAGAGCCCCAGTGACCCGGCGGTCCGGGCTGAGCTCCACTTCTCCAAAGGGAACCAGCTCCGCGAGATGAACCAGCTGGACCAGGCCTTCCAGGTACCAGGACCCCCCAGGACCCCTCAGGACCCCCTCAGGACCCGTCTAGACCCTTCTGTCTGCTAGTCCAGACCCCTCTGGACCTGTTTGTACCAGTTTGGACCGGTCTGGACCCACCTGGACCAGTCTATACAAGTCTGGACCGGTCTGCTAGTCCAGACCCCTCTGGACCAGTCTATACCAGTCTGGACCAGTCTGGACTGATCTGGACCAGTCTATACCAGTCTGGATTGGTCTGGACCGATCTGGACCAGTCTATACCAATCTGGACCGGTCTGGACCAGTCTATACCAGTCTGGATTGGTCTGGACCGATCTGGACCAGTCTATACCAGTCTGGACCGGTCTGGACCAGTCTATACCAGTCTGGATTGGTCTGGACCGATCTGGACAAGTCTATACCAGTCTGGAAAGGTCTGCTAATCCAGACCCCTCTGGACCAGTCTATACCAGTCTGGACCGGTCTGGACCAGCAGACCTTTCTGTCCAGGGGTCTCCCCCAAGCAATGGTTTAAAATGTAACCAAGAATCTCTTACTTCTGAAATGGTCCAACCGACCTGCCATTGGCCGGGGGAGAAGTGTGACCCTGGACCCTGGCTAAGGCTATTGGTTGGGTCTGTTTTCAGAGTTACAAGCTGGCGGTGGAGCTCAAGCCTGACCAATCACAGGCCTGGATGAACATGGGCGGGATCCAGCACATCAAGGTGGGGGGAGAGAACAAACAGGCTGTCAACGACTGATAGGAACTGGCAGGATTTACGTTTTTTGCAACACACCAAACATTTAAAGAAGTGTGTGTGTGTGTGTGTGTGTGTGCGTGTGTGCGTGTGTGTGTGTGTTTGTGTGTGTCCGTGTGTGTAATAATGTGTGTGTCCATGTGTGTGTCCAGGGTGACTACGCGGCCGCCAGGACCTTCTACCAGCGAGCTCTCCTCCTCAACCCCGGCTCCAGGCTGCTCAAGGAGAACCTGGCCAAGCTGGACCGCCTGGAGAGGAGGCTGACGGAGGGGGTCTGACCTGGACCAGGACCTGGACTGGCCTGGCTCACTTGGACCCACTGCCGGCTGGTCTCAGAGCCAGCCGTCCCTCACAGTAGGTCTGGGACCCAGCGCTGGGGGGGTGGGTCTGAACCCCTCCTGGTCAGGGGGAGGGAGGATGACCTTCAAGCCAGCCTTCTGTGGACCTGGACCCCCTGAGACCCAGACCCCCGGAGACCCAGACCCCTGGAGCCCCAGACCCCCGGAGACCCAGACCCCTGGAGCCCCAGACCCCCAGAGACCCAGACCCCCTGGAGCCCCAGACCCCCGGAGACCCAGACCCCTGGAGCCCCAGACCCCCAGAGACCCAGACCCCCGGAGACCCAGACCCCGGAGACCCAGACCTGAGGGGTGAAACAACGACTTAAGAGAAGACCTTCATGCTCACTGGTTTACCAAATAAGACTGAGACATGAGTCCCGCGCATATGTCCACGACGACACCACATTCTGGCATTCTCGGATTGACAACGCTGACAGCCAATGAAAGTCTTGTCTTCAGGTTCCTGAGGCTTGCCCTGTTCAGGGCACATGGTTATGTAGGTGCTGAGGCTAGTCCTGCCTGCTCACAACATGTAGCCACTAGCTCCCAGTCCTGCTTGGTCTACGGTCCAGGTGAGGACCAGGAACCAGTACCATTCCTGCAGGCCAGTTGGACTGTAGGCCTACAAAAAATGGGCTTGAGGTGTCTACCTGTCACATCATTCAGTGAAGCTTAATGAAGTAAACATTTGGGAGGTAAGAAACAACGTCCGGGCTTCAGCTCAGACCTGGCAGAGGAATACGAGTCTTCGGTTTTTCATTAATCCAGCGCTTTGTCTCATCTGAGCGGCTTGGGAAACGAACATCTGAACGATTGAGAAAAAGACTCACTGGGTGTTAAGAACGTGTTGGTGGTTTGGGAAGGTTTGCTCTTCGGTACGATACATTTATAAAGGACCAAAAATGTTTCCATCGCTCTGTCCCTCTGCTGAAGTATATTCACGGCTCCTTGTAACTTCAAACCGTTTACCGGTATAAGCTAGTGTTGCCATGGATAGGAGGGTTGAAGTAATGGCCTCAATCAATAACATGACGATGACGATTTGTGAGATGAGATTAGTGTTTGTGTTCTGTCGATGGCCGTCGTGCGTTGTGAATGAAATGTTCTGGAATGTAACAGAACGTGACGAGTGCAATGACTGAATTGCACAATGAAAATAAAATATATGTTTTCCTTACAGCGCATCTTCTGTTTTTCAGAGCACAACAGGGAATTTTAGACGAGATCGGACCACGTTAACATGCAGAACATGCTAGTCAGCTGATGTTAGATTGAACGTTTTATATCAGTGTTGAGAAAGTCAGATATAGTTTGAATTGTTGTCGTGGTCAGACACTAAATTAACTTTGCTGTCAGGGCGTCGTTTAAGCCTATGATTGCGTGTGAGATGCTATAAGTGCCCCCCTACCAGCCGTTCAAGCTAACCCCCTACAAAAATTGCCAATAAACCTGAATCATGCCAACCCTTAGAGGTTGTGATAGCTTATATTATATCCTTTTAAAAGAGTGAGGCGGACACTCCTTGGAAAGAAACTCAAAGTGAGAGCGAGCAGGATTGTGCTAAGCAGAGTATAGTAGAAAAGATGACGTGAGCATGGGAAAACAGCCCTATAGTGATGTGCTTCTGCATAGTACTCTGTCTGCTGTTATAGAATGAGGATGATTATTAAGAACCACATTAAAGATCTGATGAAAACCATTTAGCTCTTCAGAACTGTAGGGTGTTAAGCCCCCCCCCCCCCAGCCTCCTAAATCCTAGTGACGTCTCTTTGTTGTCGAGGGCTGTCTTGGCGAGAACAATCTGTGTTTCTAGTCAGTTTTACATCACCAAGTTGGCAGTTGGGAGCGTTATTAATCCATGCATATAGCTAGGTGGACTCGCCCACTGAGTTTTATGGGCGTCACGATGTCACAAAAAGGCCGGTATGGGGCAGATATTGAAACTACTGATGTAGCTGGCAACAACACTTACTCACGCTAGAGAGTATAATCGGGGCCCTTTAAGTCAGGCTCAATGGTTTACACTTGTGCTTTGCGTGGGGCGTGGTACGAAAAACAACAACGGTAAGATGGGAAATTGTGACAAACAAAAGCAAAACACTGTTTTATTCTCATGGGGCGGGCCTGGGCAGGTCCTCAGTGTGGAGAAAACCTCCTCAGCTACTGTGTCTATGGAGTTAGGGGAGGGAGGGAGCACTCATTAGCCCGCCAACACAGCTCTCTCAAGGCACAGTACAGTGAAAGATGAATTCAATCAATGAATGGATGAGTCAAGCAGTAAGCTCGATGGCAGATTGAAGACATAGTTTATGAGGACTGCATCGCCTACTGTTAGGCTTCTATTTGTGGGTGTGTGCTGTGTGTGTGTGTGTCGTGTTGTGTGTGTGTGTGTGTGTGTGTGTGTATATGAGCCACCACAATATACGCCTGTGTGTGTGTCGTGTGTGTGTGTGTTGATGTTGTGGGTGGTGGGTGGGTGGTGTAGTGCCTCCCTGTGGGTGTGCTGTGTGTATGTGTTGTGGGTGTCTGGCATGAGTAATAAAATGACTGCAGTCAATAACAAGAACAAAATATACTTCAAGATGAGGAATAAATAATAAGGGAATGACACCTAATTCATATAATTTTCTTTGGGCATGTGATTCCTTTATTACTGTAAATACCATAGGCACAATTTCATTTTTACCAGAGTAGGCGATCAGTTAAACCGTCACTTGCCCGGGGCTCTGTAGACACAGTTACTGATCCCTTAGCGGGTCCAGTAGCGGTTCACTGCAGGCGCTTGTTAGTCCAGTTTACCTGACCCCTAGCGGTCACGAGTACAGTCACTTCAGGCTCTTCGTCAAAACTTCTTTGGTGTGGCCAGACCCCTCGCTCGTTGTTTCCTACGCTAGGCTTGGTCACTGCATGGTCCCCTCGTGGGGGACGTCGCACTGCTGATTCTCATCACTCTGGACGTCTGACGTCCGCCGCATGAAGCCTCAACATGGAGGCGACCAGGAGAATCTTCCACGAATTCACTTTTAAAAGATGTATTTCGGTTCCTTTTTCTTTCTCCTTTCCAGCCGTTGCCTAGATACTGTTTCTGTGTTGTCCAGGGCGTCCCCGGGAACGCTCGTTTGTAACGTTTTAATTCATACTAGTAGTACTACTTATGATAAGGTAATAAATTGATGTGGTCGATGACAGCGGCTCACCGTCCAGTCTCTCTTACCACGTAAAGTAGAGACTGTTACACTACTTACTCTCAATACAGGTCTAGTACTGACTAAATGGCTACAGGAGGTTACCCCTGGATACATCTCTCTCGCTCACTGAATACATCTATGGTACTAAATACAGTCTAGTTTGAGACCACACCGGCATCTCGGACAGATGAGATAAACGCTGGTGTGGCTTAAAAACGTCGTTTCTTCATTATAATGGACTTACAGGTAATGATTATAGATAGAATTGATTTGATTGATAGACTAGATAGAATATAATGATAGATAGATAGTAGATACAAGCTTTCATTATCCCCGCAGGTAAATTCCTGTGTTACTGCCCAGATACACAGCACTGGCAAGACACAGGACATAATCAATAAAAAATAGTAGGTGTTATTTTTCTTCCCTAAGTTGAGTCACTCGTGACTTAGTGAACGGAAACACAGATTTATGCTAGAGTAAACAAACCAGAACTAATACTCAAAGCAGCAAACGCAGTAAACGAGAAGCAAAAAGTTGGTTGAAACATATGAAGTGTGCCCCAGTTAATTTGTATATGGCACAACCCAGAAGTGACAGTACTTCACAAATAAGATCTAGGAAGTGTCCTCCGTAAAATGTGAATGTCTAAACAAAGTGCACCTATAAGTCAGTGCCACCGTCCTCTCAGTAAGATGCACCGTCCTTCTTCAGTAGAAGTCAGTACTTTTTTTGTGTAGACAAAAATGAGAAATAAGGATGGATGGCGATGCCACCATATTGTGTATTAGGCCAACCTTTCTAAGAGCGAACAAACTAGAGTCAGTTTTACCTTCCTTCTCGTTATTGAAGGGACATGATATATGGGTTGGTGATTCCCGGTAACCGCCCTGTTTGCAGTTTAACATATGTCTACAGCTCGACTATCCTGACGGAATGCTTGACCGCTCGCAGGACGTAGCGAGCCGCCGAGAGTCATCCCACATGCGATCAATCACTGAGCATCTGGACCAAACTGGCTCCGAGGCAGCATCTAGCCAGCGTGGACCGGGAGCTGCACAGCCAGGTGGACACGCATGACGCCTACGCCTCCCGCACACGCGCTACATCTACACAGACTGAAGTTCTAACATAGCACCACAACACACGGAGCCATACGAGCACAAATAGCAGAGACACATAGAGCATCGTGCCTGGCTGGTGAAGCATTGCACACACGAGACACACACACACCTGTTACACAAGCACACACAAGCACGCGCACACACACACACACACACACACACACACACAAAACACACACCCTACACCACACTACATCGCACTACCAACTACTGGTCCCTTGGTAACGCATATCACCACCAGAGCTTCGTATACACAAGCACACCGGTGCGCAGCACACGCACACGCCAACACAGACACATCACTATCGTCTCACTGCATCTGCGGTTTAAGAGGTAAATCATGATCCTAATTCTTCGTCCTACATTACATCACACTATTCAAAATTGAGTCTAGACTTGTTGTCCTGTTCCTGATTTCATTCACTGCTGTTGGTCAAGAAACCCAAAGCAGGCCATATAGGCATTAAGGAAATATTGAAGTTATCAGATTTTAATAGTGACAAACACACCAAAATTACCCCTTGTGGATAGCATGGATCATCCTTTTTTCTTTTCTTTTTTTTCTGTCAACTGTTGCATGACATTATGACCGACAATATCTTGTTCTGACTGACTCCATCTTGTCCTACCATGACCCTGTTTCTGACTCCATCTTGTCCTATCAAGACCCTGTCACTGACTCCATCTTGTCCTACCATGACCCTGTCACTGACTCCATCTTGTCCTACCATGACCCTGTCTCTGACTCCATCTTGTCCTACCATGACCCTCTCACTGACTCAATCTTGTCCTACCATCACACTATGACTGATTCATCTTGTCCTACTGTTACTGACCCTATCTTGTTCCTACTGTTACTGACTCCATCTTGTTCTCCGGTGCCATGTGGCGGTCCCGCCCTGGTTGCCATTGGTAGTTGCGTGGACATGAAGATTGCTGGCCCAGGCCCCTTTGCCTGAGGACTAGGAGCACTCAGAGAGGGTGTGAGTCATTCTGCTATGCATGACGATGTGCGCACCACCTCGCATGTCTCCAGGACCAGATATCTGTTATCACCAGTTATTGTGTGCTTGAGCTGGTGCCTTCACTAATTAAAGCCAACTCGCATCGCTTTCATGTTGAAAGTATTTTTACTTCCTGTTAGGCTTCGATTATTAAGGAACAATATGAGAGGATTTAGAGGGATTGAAATCCAACAGCAGTATAATGATCATATTTCTTAAAGATGACAAGACAGAACAAAGGTTTGTTTGGTGACAGTGTCTAACAGGGAATTTATTATTGGTTTGGCTTTTTAGAAACATTGATATAGAGGGAGGGAAGATGTGTAAGTTTTACATCACTTCTGGAGCGAAGCAGAGAGAAGAGGATTCCGAGTAGCTTTGTGTTGTTGTGCTTGGTAGTACCAAGGTTGCTGGTATACGATCCGCCGGAGCTTCTCCTCTTTTAACTGCAAAGTGCGAGGTCTGTCACACTGAGCACCGGCACCTGCCCACGTGTCTGATCGCCTGGACAAGATCTGATCACTTTACCCTGGACTGTCCGATAAATCATATCGACTTTAATTCGTCGTGAATGAGCGTGAATCGGGAGGCTAATATTGTAAACACTTTGAGTGGTGTATTGAGTAGCCGTTGTTATAAATACCGTTCCATTACCGTTTGGTTTATCAGGGTCTCCAGATGAATGACAGACCAGCGATCTACGCTCTTCAAGGGGCTGTTGACAGGTATTCCCTCCTCCACGCCCGCTGTCGCATCTCTTATTACAATACACCTTGATAAAGCTTCTCAGTCTCCATCTACGGTGTGCTTAGTTGTCCCGACCCCCAGGATCGCATGCTAAGATTGTGACCCCGTCATCAACAAGCATCGGGTGGCGCTCCTCCTAAGCGTGCACGCAGACGAACTCAAGCTAGCCACGCTGCAGGTTGACGGACCAGCTCTTGAGCTCCAGCCTGTACACAGGGAGGTGCTGAGGGGGGGGGACTCGAGGACGTGGGAGACTGCGGGGTCAATGTGTGGACCTCCATCCCACTCCTCACAGTTTCTGTGGAAGGGGGTGTTTTTTCTTAAGGGAGGTTCTCCCTCACTCCTTCACATGTGATGAGGATTGAGACTGTGAAAGTACCTCCT
>OLKM01005324.1:0-17555 GCA_900291075.1 Melanogrammus aeglefinus | reverse complement strand
ATACTGACACACACGATGTAGCACATGAGCCCATTAGAAATTTGACAGATAAGACAGACACCCATGGAACAACTTACACTCACCGAATCATGATTCACGCACCGCACTCACACACACACGACACACATAACACACAACACACACACACACCAGCACACACACACACACACACACAGCACACACACACCACACACACACACACACACACACACACGCAAAGACCCGTTTTTTGTTTTTTGCTCTCAAATATGCGATAAGTATTACTCATATACTGGTATCAGATGTCTCATTGGTGTCAGGCTTGCACCGATTGGTATCAGGAGGGCGACAGTATTCGTTATATTATACTTTATTAGCATTTTCTCACGAGCAGAAATAGTTCATGATCTTTGTATTAATTGCGACGCGACTATGACAAATAAAAATAAACTACAATTGTGTTTTGTTGATTTTAGAAGATACATCAATATTCATGTTTCCTTTCCAGCAGGGTAATAAAAATACCTAAATATGTGATATCCATTATTTCTGAATGTTGAATCAGGATAGTAAATCCATATGTTTGAGCCTTGGTGAGGGTGCTTTCTTAGACTCCAAGTCGACAGATCATTTTCAAACAAACATTTAGTGTGTTCTTTGCATTGAGCAGTCCACACATCGAAATTAAACAATTGTCTTAAAAAGTTTGGACAACACCTAGAGATATCTTTCAAAAACGTCCTCACCCTTGAAACACCAGGTTTATTAAACATTTTGTTAAACACAAAGTTAGAATTACAATTTTAGCAACGTTTTGTGAGGCGTTACCTTATTGAAAAGGTAAAAGGTAAAATGAAGTATGCACACCAGATCCATGTCATTAGTTGACATACTGAGGAACAGTATGTATACATTAATACAAAAAATATTGAGAAATAAATAGTATTTATTGACAACAAAAAAAACATGTGAACCTTGGAAAATACGATACAAATTGTTTTGCGTTTCACTTCAATACCCTGTTAGGACGCTGTGAAACTTTGTTTTTGCACATTTAAGTCCCTTTTGCCTTTACAAGTAAGTACAATGCATTGTCTGAAGAACTTATAATTGAACTGACGACTCAAAAAGTAACCAAAAAAAGGTTTCAAATCACGAGTGTGTCTCTTTAGACCGAAGCCAGACTGAATCACTCAATAACCGCCTATCATTTTGGTTTTGTTTTTATCAGTCCCTACATCCTCCTCCACTGCAATATTATATATGGCATAATAGAGCAAACATATTATATATATATATATATATATATATATATATATATATATATATATATATATATATATATATATATATATATATATATATATATAGGACATTTGTTTGTATTTGTATTTTACTACAAATACTTTTCTTAGGCTGTAATGGAAAAAGTACATTCAATATATTATTATTTTTGCTATTTACACTTTTTACAATTCAAAGCCAGTTATGTCATTATGTATAGGCACAAGTAAGCATTTTGTCGCAGGCACTATAAGCATTTATAAATGCTCAGGTATGTGTAGAATACTTTTAAAAACTTTTTTAAAGTTGCCGTTGCAGAGAGGGTATATAAAGGGGTTAAGAGTTGAGTTAATGTACCCAAGCCATATGGTAAACATATGCAGATCATGGTGCACACACCTCTGACAGAATGCCATGACCATGAAAGCTATAAAATAGGGAATCCAACACAACAAGAATGCCGCTATTATGAAGCCCAGCTGTTTTAGCTGCTTTATTGCTCTTTGCGGATTCTAAGTGACTGGATCCGGAGACGTGATTGGTCAACAAAAACGTTGCCAGGTCTGTTTCATTGTCACACCGTTGGCTTCATTTGATGCGGTCTCCTGACTGGTTTCCTCCACCGAGTTGGGTTGACTGACTGACGTCTTTTGTTGTACATGACAGTAGGTGTACTGCTTTACCTTTGGTAGATGGCCTAAGTCAAATTCGCCACTTACTGAGTTTGGCACTGTAACACGGCACTCGTTTATGGATACGTAGTGTTTGATGTCATTATGCTCATCTAAACATGCTTATACCAAGCTGACCCCCCCGGCAGACTTGGAATAGTCGTCGTGTTGGTCTGCTTCTGCAACAGGAGTTCCGGAGAACTCCTGTTGTTCTTTTTTGATATTTGTTCCGTTGTCATCATGAGCATTGACCTCTGAGCACTTTCCTTTTGAGATTTCAGATTTGCCATTTCTTCGAGAGAATATCTTTGATCGAGGGTGTTATGATCCATCAAGTGGTCATTGTTAGTATATCTACCCAAACGGTCTTTGTTTCTCACTGGTGATTTGCAAGCACTTACATCTGGGTTAAGAGTGCTATGTTCAATCTCATTACTCGCCAAATGAATCGGTTGGATGGATGCGCAATCTCCTTTCCTCGCTCTCTCAGAATGTTGCCTGACTGCCAAGTAGATGTGCGTGTAGAACCACAGCATTAAAATAGAGGGCACATAGAAGTTGAATATAGCAGTAATCACTTTGAACCAGGTTACGAAGCGAAAATCAGTATCACATTTATTCTCATCCTCTGGTTTGAGGTCCACGGGGGTGAACCATCTCCAACCTAAAATAGGAACAATCCACATCATCGACAGCAGCCAGGCCCCAGAGATCATCAGACACGCCCGTCCCCTCGTTCTATACTTTAGGTACTTCAAAGGTTGCCTGACCGACCGATAGCGATCCAAACATAATATGAAGAGGTTGAAAATGGAGGCTGTGCTGGCCACATAATCCATGATGAGCCAAAACTGGCAGACTGCACGGCCCAGCAACCACTCGTCCGTCAGCAGGTACACCAGGTTCAGGGGCATCACCGTGGCGCCCACTATCAGGTCGGCCACAGAGAGGCTGGCGATGTACAGGTTCCCTACAGTGTGCAGGCTCTTCTCCCTCCTGACGGCATAGAGGACCAGAAGGTTCATGAGGACCGTCAACAGAGACACTAGCCCCAGGAACACTCCCAGCGCTGTGCTGTACACAAAGTCCTGCAGGGACAACGTCTCATTGCTCCTGGTGTCATTGTGGAGAACGCTCCAGTTGTAGACGGTGTTGTAGTTACCACTGCTGAGGTGGAGGCGATCCGGAGAAGCTGCAAAACCAGGTTCCATCATGGTAGTCTGGGGGTGGGGGAGACTGCCCCCTCACATCACATCAACACCTGGGGTTAATCTCTCCAAGCATCCCTCCACGCCAGAGGGTTAGTCAGCCTGAGTAATAGTCAGGAGCAGCGCTGCTTACATTACGCCCTGTGAATCCAGCTTGTTTGGAATCAGACAGCCGTGTTGCAATTGGAAACGACTCCCTTATGCTTAATCGAGGAAATGTGTCTTCACAATCCAAACAGTTACAGCCTAGGAAAATAGAAGGGAAAAATAATAGACAGGGAACACACAGTGAGTAAAGTAACATATCAAATGACTGTATCACTGGAGACTGGGAGCGAAATATCCATAGGTTGTGTAGTGTAGATGCTAAAGAGCTATGACTATGTGTCTCCTAAGAACCTATGTTAAATTCTAGGAAAGAAGTGCTCAAAAAACAGGGGGTAGAAATGGAGAGTTGCTGTGGGTGTGATCTGTATTGTCATCATTTGTAATCTGTATTGTAATTTGTATTGTCATCATTTGTAATCTGTATTGTAATCTGTATTGTCATAATTTTTAGTCGTGTTTGTCATTGTTGTTATGTCTGCTCTACGTGCCTTAATTTAATTGCCCCCTGGGGATATATAAGTTTTCTTGAATCTTGAATCTTGAATCATATTTTGGAAGCAGACCGACCAGGTTGAATAACAGCTCGATAGTGTGCTATGTGTTTACTTTCGCCTCTGCAAACAGATTAACCTCAAATCAAGTGCTATCATGTGACACATCAACACTCTTCGTCCTGATAATAATACACTTTTTAATAATAATACACTGTTCTGCTAACTAGTTACAAAGAGAAAATGCAAGCTTAAAAAAGGTTGCTATAGTGATGCTGTGTGAAATCTATTCAGAGCAGACACCTTTACAATACCATTATATGTTTAATTCCCATCACATTTAAAATGGTTTTATTTTATGACTCATTGAAAATTAATTTATTCATCTTTCTACATGGCTATACTTATTCCCCTAGAACCATGATTATGCTTGGTCATATGGCGTTGTTCTCTTATCTCCGTTAAGATGTCTGTGTCTCTGTCCGTCTGTCTTTCTGTCCTCTTTCTATACTTGCCCATATTTCTGTGTATTTTACCATCTCTTCCCTCTCTCTCTTGCCTTCTTCTTACATCTCTCTGTCATGTACACATCTACTCTCTTCGATCTCTAATCCCTTTTCCTCTCCCCCCCCCTGCTTTTCTATTTCTCTCATTCCGCTCTCTCTGCCCGTTCTCTGCTCGTTCCTATCTCAGTGCAGACACCTTTACAATACCATTATATGTTTAATTCCCATCACATTTAAAATGGTTTTATTTTATGACTCATTGAAAATTAATTTATTCATCTTTCTACATGGCTATACTTATTCCCCTAGAACCATGATTATGCTTGGTCATATGGCGTTGTTCTCTTATCTCCGTTAAGATGTCTGTGCCTCTGTCCGTCTGTCTTTCTGTCTCTTTCTATCTTGCCATATTGCTGTGTATCTACCATCTCTTCCCTCTCTCTCTTGCCTTCTTCTTACATCTCTCAGTCACTCTACGATCAGCCCTCCGCTCCCCCCTTATCTATTTCCTCCCCCTCTCGTCTCCCGCGTCTCTCTCACTCTCACACTCTCTTCCACAATTCATCATGACCACACTGGCCGACAAGTCATGACCTTACGCAGAAGTAGGAGTGGTGGAAGGACACCATTCTGTCGAGTGTTGTTTCTTCCAACAGCAACAAAGTGTGTCCCATTGCAGCAAACAGTCAGCCTAGTGGAGACTTAACATGCAACAATGAGAATATGCTCATTATCTTCGCTCAGATGTGTCAGCGAGCGTGCTATAGTACTTTTATCAAAGCATTAATGCTTATGTCATAAAGCGGCTCATACATATCTTATTTTAATTATTTATCGTGCATCACATCTGTTCTGGAAGAGTATGACTAATATCAGATTATAAATTACCTTTTTTATACTTTTATTTTATACTATGAAGATGAATTAAATTTACCAATTTAATATTTTTTGGAAGTTGACCGTCCAGGTTGAATAACAGCTCGATAGCGTGCTATGTGCTTACTTTCGCCTCTGCAAACAGGAATTAACCTCAAATCAAGTGCTATCATGTGACACATGAACACTCTTCGTCCTGATAATAATACACTTTTTAATAATAATGCACTGTTCTGCTAACTAGTTACAAAGAGAAAATGCAAGCATATACTAGGTTGTAAATGATGGTGAGGTTAAGAACACTGACAAAAACCTAAATCTAAATGAAACATTTAACAAAATATGGGCCATCTGGACAGGAGAATTTACCTTATGAAAAGTCCAACTATTCACAACTATTAATATAATAATAATATAATAATGAATATAATTGATTGTGAACTATTGTGAGGTGGAGGTTGCAACCTCCTGAATGATCCCGTCACCCATACTTTTCCACCGACAATGGTGGCCTGGAATGGCCTGGCGGTGCCAGTAGCTAAACCAGTTTAACCCAAAACAAAACGGTATCTTTGGTATAGACACCATGGTCACTGTACATATTATAGGTCATTGCTGCAGTAATAGCCTGTTTAAATTTATCCACACACAAGCCAATGTTTACCTGCACCTACGTTAATATAGGTTGCTTTTGATAACCTGTGTGCACTTGTATTGCAACAGTTAAGTTTTGGATACCAAGTCTCTTCAAAAAAAAGAATAGCCTACTTTAAGTTATTGAACAGCTTTGGATAAAAGCGTCTGCCAAATGCCCTAATTGTAATGCATTAAAGAATGCACAACATTAACATCCATTAACTGCCATTAGCTACACTATTCTACACTTGGATACCAAAGTGTGATCTGGGCTAAGATGGTGGTGCAACATGGCGGCCTCAGAAGAGCACCCACCCCACATAAAAAGGGCTTGTTCCTATGGTAAGGAAAACTGGAATCGCCGGAGCCCCACTGCAGGCTGCCGAGGCACCCCCGCAGCGAGGCGCTGCCCGCTTCGGGCATGGTGGACCTCTTCAGCAGGCAGTTGGGCTCCAGCGGGAGACAATCGTGGTCAACAATGGCGGGCAACAATCCCTTTTTCCTCCATGTCGTGGTTCAGTCTACTTCAGATTAATGTGGAAGTGGAAGAACCAGAGACGTCGAAGAACCCGACGCAGTTGTTTGTGATTCATAATATTGTCTGGAGGCGCACACAGCTTTTGGCCGCGATAATATATGTTAAAGGTGCCATGGCATGCTATTTTATGAATGCTTTAATATAGGTATTAGTGGGCCACTAACACAGTATTCAAAGACGTTCCCAAAATTCAGCCGTGGTGCAGAGTTACAGCCACTCCGAGCCAGTCGCACATTGAGCTTCCTCCAAATGCGCTGTTTTGGTGTTTGTAGCTTTAATGCAAATGAGGAGGAGTGAGGCGGGTCAAGGAGGAAGGTGGGGGTGTGGCCCTGAGCAGCTTGCAGCCATCGCAATGGTGAGGCGCACACAGCCTTTAGCCGTGTCCTGTAAATACTCTAGAACACACGGGAGTCCTGGAGCTCTATATCTAGAAAACATCATATACATAGATATATATCATATAATATATATTATCACGGCCAAAAGCTGTGTGAGCCGATATTGTGAATCTCAAACGACCGCGTTGGGTTCTCCGATGTTCCTGGTTCTTCCACGTCCACATCAATCTGAAGTAGACTGAACCGCGACATGGAGGAGAAAGGGATTGTTGCCGGGTAGCGCTTAGGCACCTCTGCCTCCTGCAGCGCCGAGGCGGTGGTCCCTCGGCTGCGGGAAGCGGGGCTCAAGCAGGAGACATTTCGCCTGCCAACAATCCCTTTTCTCCTCCATGTCGTGGTTCATGTTCTTTTGGGAGTCAAAGCCAAAGTTCCTTTCCCCCAATTCATTCTCAACTATGGCTGAGATAACCCCCACTAACCCCACTACGAGTCATTTTTTGTAAGAGAAATACCAGAGACGAGAGTCTCTGACGTGTTATGCGCCATAACACTAAAAAGCAGAAACGATTATCCAAATAACAAGGAAGTGTGTACAACACACTGCGTTACAGTCCTGGAGCTCTATATCTAAATAATATCATATAATAACATATTTTCACAGCCAAAAGCTGTGTGCGCCTCCAGACGATTTTATGAATCACAAAACGACTTTGCCGGGTTCTCCGACGTCTCTGGTTCTTCCACTTTCACATCAATCTCAATTGGACAACCACGCGCTGCCTGCTGCCGTCTGCCGGCTGCTGCCCGCTGCCGGGCGGTGGTGCTTCGCGGCGGTGGTGCCTCGCGGCAACCGGCGGCATGTCGCAGTTCATGTACTTCAGGGAGTTAAAGCCAAAGTTCCTTTCCCCCAATTCCTTCTCAACCATGGCTGAGATAACCCCCACTACAGTCTCGTTGTGGAAATACAAAAGACGTCAAAGAACCGACAAGAAACACTTGCGTTACAGTGTGTGTATTCACACACACACACACACACACACAATTACACACACACACACACACACTACAGCGCAATACAAAAGACGTCAAAGAACCGACAAGAAACACTTGCGTTACAGTGTGTGTATTCACACACACACACACACACACACACATGTGGCGCTCGCACGGTCGTGTCTCATTGGCGGGCCAAAGTCTCTGGGTGGGCCAGGCAGAGTAAGGGGAGGAGCTTAGACGCACAGTGACGACATAAGAAACCACATTCCAAATCAGCGTGCTTGAGCCTCGTTTTTTTTCAAAGGCGAGCAGAACACCTAGTGCGCGTTTTACACCGAACGCAAGTTTTAGCCACTGGGGGACCATAGGCAGGCTAGGGGGACTCATATTTATGTTAGAAAACCTCATAAAGTGAGATTTTCATGTCATGGCACCTTTTTAATGATAATAGTATTATCTGTATATATATGATTATTGATATTTATTGAGATTTTAGATCTCCTGGACTCCCGCTGGAGCACCCAGAGTGTTCTAGAATATTAACAGAACACGGCCCAAAAGCTGGGTGCGCCTCGCCATTTGCGGATACATCCACTTTAAACACGAGCGCATGGTACCGTGGCCGCAAGCTGCTCAAGGCCACACCCCCACCCTCCTCCTTGACCCGCCGCTAAAAAACGGCGCGCTTAGGGAAAGCTCAATAGTGGCTGTTTTTCTGCACCAAGGCTGAATCTCTTGAACGTCTTCATATACTGTATTAAGGGCCCACTAACATCTATATCTAAGCATCCATAATGTAGTATGCCATGGGACCTTTAAGTTTTGCCGCCCAACTACAATAATATATTTTTACCACACTGACTAGCTATCTTTAGCTTAATCTGAAGCTACAGGCAACCAATTCATTTTGCAAATTATTTTGACAGTTGAGTTCTCCCCATTTAACTTTTATCTGAAAGGTTTAGTTCCACTTTCAGTTCGGCCTCTCCAGTGGTGTCACTTGGGGTCTTCAATGGAATTACCCCAAACGGAAAAAACATTTAGAGAGCTCGCTATACTGTAGACTTGAACTCAGATTAAATTGAAGGTTGATTTTGAAGAGAATTTATCCCCAGATAATAGGGAATTTTCTGTATCATATATCTCTAATATTAAACTTTATCAGGAAATCGGCATATTTGATAAATAATCTATTGAAACGTTAATCTTTTAGATTAAATTTAAATGATATAAATCAGGCGTTATAATAACACAAATTACTGATGATATAAAATGATCTGCAAACTAAATTATTATCCCACGGTAGTTTACACATGGACACAACAAACTCGAGAAAAGATAGGGAAAAAATATGGGAAAATACAAAATATATGAATCAACAAAAGATGTGCGACCATGTGTATGAACTCATTATAAACAGCTTATACTCAAATAAACCTGCATTCAATTGAATGATTAACCACAAAAAAAAGCATGGATTAATCAATTAGTTAACATATCGTTAACAAATCAAATCATAAGTAGTAGAGAGAGAGAGCTGACACTCTCGAATGGGTGAATGTTAGGCAATATTGTAAAGCGCTTTGGGTAAAAGCATATAAATGCAGTCCACTTACCAGAGAGCGCGAGAGAGAGAGAGCGAGCGAGATGGAAATAGGGAGTGCATTTGGCGTTTTAACACTAGAGCAAAACAATTTGAAGTCCTCGTCCGCCTACATGACGTTTGGCACAACCAGGGCGCAGTAAGCTATAATGCATCATGTTTGAGGAAATGGTCTTCATGCATGATTATTATGATTAACATTATGTTATTAGGCTAGATCCAGATAAAGAATACTCCTCTTTGATTTTTTTTTTTTTGTCAATTTGTTTTTCACTCCATTGCAAGGACATACAAGGGCTGCATTATATATTCTTGGAGGGGCATCTAACTAAGATGGCACTTCATGAGACTGTTTCATCAGAAATGCAACTGGAGGGAACCTAATGTTTATCACATTGTAGGGGTACCTATATGACACCATATACAATGTTCTCCACTGGAGGGGCCGACCATTAGGGAGACGTCCCCAAATACACTCCAGCATTGTAGGGAGACCCCCTTTACCGCACTACATCCCATTTGGCCGGGCCCATCTGTAAGGGGCCTTCTTGGGCACCTGATTGGGCACGTCATGTTTTGTCCCCTGTAGCAATACCCTGCATCCCATGTTCTCTACTACAATGCCGACAATGTCATGCAGGGGTGGCACAGAGGGCCCTTGATAAGGGCACCCTTCTCCGTTGGAAGAGCACCCACAGGGACCACGTTTTCCCTTCTCGAATGGCCCTCATTAGGACAATTTATCAATTTTCTCCGCTCAAGTGGTCACATCATCATTTATTGCATGAAGGGCAACCCTAGGTAGCACTCATCCCATTTCTACCCCTTCCCCCTTCCCCTTCCCCCTTCCCCTTCCCTTACCCCTTCCCCTTACCCCTTCCCCTTCCCCTTACCCCTTCCCCTTACCCTTACCCCTTACCCCTTCCCCTTACCCTTACCCCTTACCCCTTACCCTTACCCTTCAAAACAAGGAGGAGGGGTAAGGGGAAGGGGTAAGAGGTAGAAATGGGATTGGGCCAATGTTCTTTGTTAAGGGCAGCCGATAGGACACCTGCTCTTATTTTTGACTATAGACATTCCTTTAGGAACACTTTTTCCACCATGGGGGCGGTGGGGAGGGGGAGGGGGGGGCTGAAAGATTACCCTGTCCCAAATGGTGTATGGTTAAACTCAGGTGGTAGAAACGTCCTGAGTGTGTCTTGGTAGGGTTAAACGGCCAATCTCAATTCTCTATTTTACCCCTTCCCCTTCCCCCTTCCCCTTGGTTTTGCGCGTGCCCGTGAGACGAAGGGCTATCTCAATTCTCATTTCGATCGAGGGGTAGGGCTAAGGGCAAGGGGTAGATACCCCTTAAAACCAAGTAAGATCGGGAGCTTACTTGAAACCAAGGGGTACCCACAATACACTGTGCAACCGGCATCTTAGTGATCAAAAGTGTCATCTTAGGGATGGCCGGATGTGGTTGAGGCGTTACGTGCGTTACGTGCCCTTCTGTGCGTTACGACGTCTGTACTAAGTGTAGTGAACAAAAAGCATCTTAGGGATGGCCGGATGTGGTTGAGGCGTTACGTGCGTTACGTGCCTCTGTGCGTTACGACTCTGTACTAAAGTATGTAGGGAGCGTAGCTTGCTATGACTACGCCTGTGTTTAGCAATACCATGTCTGAGGTGAGACCGAGATGGACCCAAACCACACTGGAAAAAGTCTGGGAGATTGGATGATGGTACACCACAAGAATTAGCTGATTATCTTTTTGATACGACAAACCACACTCGTGCCATCCTTATCATTACAACCATCATTGAATTTGTGAGTCCAGGAAAAACATTTCCAAATCAATCCTGGCCCCCTTCCATATAGCCCATATCCTCTATTTGGCTTCTCCCCCCCCCCCCCCCCCTCCTTCGCCTCCTCCCAATCCTCCTTCTCCTCTTACTCATTTACCTCTCCTTCCTCTCCACCCTGAGCTTCGGAATGAGAAAGGCATAGAACACACTCAAAGCCCCCAAACTACACTTACAGAGAGCTTGCAGATCCAAGGTTGTGTACATAGAAGCTATGCACTGCTTGTCAACATAACACATTTTCCCTGGCTGTCATCCAACTTCATATCTTCATTGGATCGCTATGCCCTCTGCCCTGCACTTCTTCACGGGTCCCCATCGATCTCATTGTAATGCTGCCTAGCAAAAAAAATAAATCATTTAATGACACTGTCGAGAATGCTGTGCGGAGTTCTCTTGTAGGCTATGTCCCAATACTATAGGGCTAGGGTTAGTTGTAATACCATACCATTGAATCGAATACATGTCAATATGGAATAATTCTTAAATATTCATTCAAGGCAAGGACATGTTTTGATATATATTTGTAGCTGTACACAATTTCAAATTGATGGTAGAGCATTTAAGAACCATTCTTGAGCTACCGCCAAACCCCACTCTGTTGTGTATCTGCCTGGTGTGCATAATTACGAACAAATTACTTTGTCATAGCTATTTTAGATGAGACTTGAAAGAACACCAATAATTTAATGTCACTCTCCGAACTGACTCATTCTGCTTGGAAAGGATTCATCTTCGTGTCGTCAGCCAAAACTGAAACTGTGTTAATGCATGAACATGTTTGCCTTTTTATTGCCACAACTACACAATAAACTAATTAACTAACATGACTGTAATTACCATTGGGCTAATGTCATTGGTGTGATTATGAAAGGGCGGATACACAGCGTTAATTATGATGTTGTGGGCTCTATTTATAGCTTTTATGTGAAACATGTCAAATAGTAGTTCCTTAAGAACAAAATCCACCTGTTCACTACAATCTCCGATTACAAACTTTCCCTTATTTTGGTCTAAAAACTGCTTTTTCAAATGCTAAATCCTTATCGCTGGTCCCCTCTGTAAGTCTACCTTCATAAAAGACAGAGGCAGGGCTATGTCATATTTCACAAAACAACTTTAAAAGACATCGGACAACGGAGCTTTTGGTTTCATTATATCGCAGCTATAATCTAAGAAAAACACAGGGAGTCAAAGCAAACTTTACCCATGAAAGACGCGATAATGCCATAAGTACAGGGACACCGTTTTGCCGCAGTATTAGCCTATGGATTTCTGGACAATTTGGAAAATCTGAAATCCTTCGGCGCGATCTTTGCACCGCACACGAAACAACCCTCACTCCTCCTCTCTCGGTCTCTAATGCCCTCCCCCCCCCACCACCCCTGTTCCTAACTCATCCTCCTTTCCTGCGCTTTGGCGGCATCTGGGAAAAGTCTGCATTCCATGACACTCACAAAGTAGAGTAAACACAAGGTATGTAACTGTTCCCCGCAAATGCAATGATATCATATATCATACACGTATGCATGTGTATGTGTGATACATGTGTGTGTGTGTGTGTGTGTGTGTGTGTGTGTGTGTGTGTGTGTGTGTGTGTGTGTGTGTGTGTGTGTGTGTGTGTGTGTGTGTGTGTGTGTGTGTGTGTGTGTGTGTGTGCGTGTGTGTGTGTGTGTTTTTTAGTGTGTGTGTGTGTTTTGTGTTGTTGTGTGTGTGTGTGGTGTGTGTGTGTGTGTGTGTGTGTGTGTGTGTGTGTGTGTGTGTGTGTGTGTGTGTGTGTGTGTGTGTGTGGTGTGTGTGTGTGTGCTGTGTGTGTGGTGTGTTTTTATCAACTCTGAGATTTCTAATGATATTCTTCTATTCAATGTTTGAACTGATTTCTAAACATATTTAGTTTGAGAGGCTGCTAAGATCGTTCTTGCTGATGTGTGGTGAGTGGGTTTGTGAAGTCAGCAGTGAAAGAGAATAGTATATTAGAATCGTCTCGGCTAATACATAGACTCATCCAACAATTAAGTTTCTCAATAGCCTATAATCATATTAAATAGTAGTCTTAATGTGGTCGCTGACTGAGATCTGAGATGGCAACTGAAGCAAGTTAATTTCCAATAAGTAGCTAGCCGAAGCCTCAGAATGTACACTTCCAATTAAATTAATCATCCTACAAACATCCATATAAGTATGTCCTAGCCTAATTGTAACTTTCAATAAGAATTCATCCATAAATACATAATAAATCCATATCAATCATATTTTATATGATGTATATTGTTTACCTGTGCATATAATGATAAATGATAACTATAACTCAATTGAAATTTGAATCATTGTGTTGTGCTTCCCTGTGCAGGAATGATGCTGCTCTAAATGACATAATATAAGTTGGTAGAGTGACAATTGCGCATCCAGTCTAAATTAGGATTTCTTCACCTTCCCCTTCAACACCTGCCAACACAATTAACGATGAGCAACGAGACAACTACAGGCTGGCATATATCTAATCTGTCATTTATTTTCTGTTTTTTCAAAATGCAGCCTAGGCTAGCTGATTTTTAATGGATCCAGGACCTGTTTAATGAAATAAACGTGTGACTCATTGAGGAAATCCTATATATGCGTGTGATATGTGGTGGGCGCCAATGCGCGTGTGTCTGTTGCGTCCAGGTTGTTCTCCACAAACATACATGTGTGTGTGCTGGGTGTGGTGTGTGTGTGTGTGTGGTGTGTGTGTGTGGATGGTGTGTGTGTTGTGTGTGTGTGTGTGTTGTGTAGTTGTGTGTGTGTGTGTGTTGTGTAGGTGTGTGTGTGTGTTGTGTGTGTGTGTGTTGTGATGTGTGTGTGTTTGTGTATGTGATGTGTATGGTGTGCTGTGCTGTGGGGTGGCCGGTGTCGGTGCTCGGTGGTCGGTGTCGGTGTTGGTGTCGTGGTGCGTCCTGAGCAGGCAACCGGGCTGGGGTCGTTGTAAGGTGTGCACAGGCTTTGATGGGGGGGCGCCCATGGGAATTGCATAAAAAAAAAAAGAAAATATAATTTTATATTTCTCTACCGCCCCCTAGTATTGTAGGGAGCCACCCACTGCGGCTTCAGTTGCCATTTGCCGCTAAGGTCACGTCTCGTCGTCGTCATCGTCCCGGTCCCCCCTCAACAATTGTTCCCCCCCTTCTCGCCCCCTCAACACATCCTGTGCCAGGGGGCTGGTAGGGGGAATCGTGGGTTGGGGGGGTCATCAGTTACCTCTTGTATACAGGGCCCAGAATTTGGTGATACGCCCCTGCGTATGAGAGCGCACACCACTAGGAGGCACTCTAATATCGTGTATTGGAGATATTGAATAGTAAGTTTTACTACACCAGGGAATTATAGGCAAAGCAGTGCTACATCAGTAAATGTTAGTGCAACGTCGATGTTCTGGTGTAAAGTGACGATTAGAAGAGATCTGTCCATTTTTTGTTAACCCTTATACATTTCCATATCCCTTTTTTTTGTTTTATTTGAACAGGGGCAGTGTTCATTAATTAACATTCCTGTAAATGCACCAGTTAGCCAGAAGGTTATTTTCCATCTGTTGTCCCGGCTTACAGCACCTGGTATTCCCAGGTGGTTTCCCATCCAAGTCCTAACCAGGCCCGAATCTGCTTAGTTTCCGAGATCAAAAAAGATCAGGCGTGTTCAGCGTGATATGGTTGTCACCTCTCACCGATAACAGAATATGCATGTAATTCATAAGATATTGCGTTGCTTTGGCAATAACAGTTTTTCCTGAACAAGTCTGTTTTCGGTTTTTGTAAGATGTCACTGTCTTTTGGTTGGCTTTTAATAAGCTCTGGTATGCTTGTAGGGTGTGTAAAGGTTAAACAACAGGCATAATAGGCCTGCCTGCAGTATGGGGTACAACCTCAATAGTGACTTTATAGTTTCACACAAACAACACACACACACACACACACACAACACACACACACACACACACTACACCACACACACACACACACACACACGCGCACACGCACACACACACACAGACGCACGCATCACACACAACACACACACACACCACACACACACAGCACACACCACACACACACACACACACACCACCACACACACACACACACACACACACACACACACACACACACCAGACACACACACACACACACACACACCACAGCAGTGGTGGCACTAGAATATAGGGCAGCACTGCTTGCTTATTCGCACCTGAAACCCACAATCCGGTTTTTGCAGAAGAAATATAAAGCACCCATATAGGCCAATTGTATTCTGTAGGCTACCTGTTAAGTTATTTTTTGCAATATCAGAGATATTGCATAAATATCCAGCTCAAATGTCACATAAAATGATCAACCTCTGCACTAACTGCCCATATACTATTCAGAAACGCACTCTGGCAGCACTCAGAATGCTCAGAGATGCTCTGATATTGATCGAAAGCCATTGATTAGTCTCAGCCTCACTTTAAAGTCGCTTTGAATACAGGCATCTGCTAAACGACGTCATCATTTTCCAAATTCCAAACGCCATCCTTCCCTTCTGTCGTCGTCTGACTCGTGTGCACATCCCCGCCAAACCCTCAACCGTGCATGCGCAGCCACGCTGAATGCAGAAGTGGTGTGTTTATAATGAATGAAAAACTGATTAACCGCCACAGGATAGGGTGTGCGAGAGACAGGAGGGGTGAGATGAACGAGGCGATGATTCGTTGCATTTCCAAGTGACTTGATTTCGACGCAGGTGGAAACATCAGCACTTTCTCGATCCGCGTCCGTCCACCGGCGGATAAGCGCTCCTTTCAGCCGCGGCCTCTTCCGCCTCCCCGAGGCGCGTTGGACTGGTGCTAATGGGGGTGACGAAGACCCACTTCATACACCCTCCTCCTCCTCCACACCACCCTCACATCACCACACTCTTTAGAACCACCCACCAGCACCCTCACACTGCCGTCCTATCTCCTCTCTCTCTCTCTCTCTATCTCTCTTCTCTCTCCTCTCTCTCTCTCTCTCTCATCTCTCATCACTCTCTCTCTCTCTCTCTCTCTCTCTCTCTCTCTCTCTAGTATCACTCAAAAAAACGTTTTTTTGTTTCCCCTTCCTGTGTCCCATTCAGCCACTTGGCCTAACACACACACATGCACGCCGCAAGCACACACACACACACAGTTTTCTCCGATTTCTCCCACCTCCCCCAAATCCATTTCATACCCCAACTCTTGGGAATGGATGCAGTCACATAGTCAAGCATGTGGGGTGAAGGATTTATGTAATCTCTCTCTCTCTCTCTCTCTCTCTCTCTCTCTCTCTCTCTCTCTCTCTCTCTCTCTCTCTCTCTCTCTCTCTCCTGCTCTCTCTCTCTCTCTCTCATCTATATTATTCCATAGGATACTCAATGCAGGGCTCTATAGTCGGACAAGGTTGACTATGTGCTAAGCTAAAGCGGAAGCATTGAACGGAAGCCATCTTGAGCCGATGGTCGCTGGCTAATATCTACACCTTAATCGTCAAATGGCTAAATTAAGAGAAGAGTCAATTGACTCAATGGTTATAACCTTTTACGTTAAAGGAGTGCTCAGTCGGAGGTCACTGACCAGGAAATAAGGATGTTGGGAAAACTGCAACTTCCATTGCGATAAATAGTCTCCCATTCCTCTTATAGATACAGATACATGGTTAAATCCTGAAATTAAATTCTATATCCATCAGCAAAGTCTCCAACGATATAGACAGTGATAGCTCACTGTCAGTAAGGTAATGTTCAATCACTGGTTATTCTCATGCATTTTCCATGTTCAACATTTTCCATATCAAGTCTGTATAGAGGAACTGGGGATTCATGTGAAGAGACAGCGCAAGCTACCGAGGTTCAGATATTGCAAGGCACGAAGCTTATCCCACCTTCTCTTTATTAACACTTATATTCTCCCTACAATCCTACCATATCCGCTCAATCAATACATATATAATGTGTTGAATGCCTGGCAGGTGCTGGAAATCTGCACATCCAAGGTGTAACTAATGCATACAGCTATACCATCTAGAGAGAGAAGGTGCCCATGAGTTAAAAAACTGACTGGATAACCGTATTAAGGCTCAATAAGAACTCAGTCTGCCAAAGCAGTTGCTGAAAAGGGAAAGTAATTTGAAACATGCTATCGAAGAGGGGAAAAGATATCTATGCACTCTATATTTCAGAAATTGATGATTTGATTACCATTTAATATACATTGTGCATTGCTGTTGACTACATTTCGCCAATCCATCTCTTGGCCCCATCTCACTAATGTTCGTGCCAGTACATTTCTAAAAGTCAAATGTAGAATTATAGCGTGCAAGTGGTAAATTCATTTGAGACGTGTTGTGAGTGTGTATGTAAATTCGTGTGTTATTTCTGAATGGCCTGGCTGGCAGATGACTTGAACCCAGAGGCATTTCTGGAATGAGACAGAGTTCACTCAGCTGGTT
>OLKM01005323.1:2500-17555 GCA_900291075.1 Melanogrammus aeglefinus | reverse complement strand
CCGAGGTGCGGAGCCACGGGGCTAACGGCGGGAAGGGCTGGCGGCGTGTTCGTCCGGAGGTTCCAGCCTCAGAATTCTACCTGCAACGCGTCGGTCTCGGTGGTTGACACCAGGTAGTCGTCCCGGGGAGAGCCGCAGCAAGCCACCGCCGTGCGGACGCCCAGGTCCCGAGGCGGCGCCGGCACCCTTCTTCCCGGCCGGACTCTCCGGCCAGGGCTGTAAGAGCAGAAGGTGGGCGCAGTTCCGCCGTTGTCTTCCTCATGCAGGGGTTCGCCCAGGCTGCTTGGCGGAACCGGGCCTGGGCGTCATTGCCCTGTCGAAGAATTGGTCGCACCGTGCCGCGCAGCATGTTGACGTTGTCGCGGAGTGACGGCGGCGTTCGTCGGTGGCGCCTGGGTCTCCCTTGTCTTGGCTCCTTGCTGGAACTGACCCTTCCTTGAGAGTTGCGGTCCACCCAGGATGATGCTGCCTGCCTCGAACAACGGCTGATCCCGTAGGGGGCGGTGGGTAGCGGCCTGCCCGAAGCGGACGATCTCGGAGTCGCCGGCCTCTGGGGGTGACGCGGCCGCGGATCATGTCCCAGCGAGTCGTCCCAACCCAGTTACACGTAGCCGGCTCTGTGCTGGTCCAGGGCCCAGCCGCCGGGTGTCATGATGCCGGGACGATCACAGCACGGTGCGGTTGTGCCGTCAGAGGCAGGGCGCGCTCGATCTTGGGGTCCTGGGCCGTAGTACGGCCGCAGAAGAGAGGAAGCGGGTTGCGCGGGGGTCCACCACGATGTGGCGCGGCATGTCCACCGTGGTCTTCAGCAGCAACCGGGACGGAAGGGTGGTGTTTGAGGTGGGCACCTCCACGTAGGTTCTCATCAGGAAGGCGGTTTGGTGAAGTACAGGTTCCCTGGAGGATGAGGTCGCTGGTTAGGTTTGCTGGGTAAAGCCCCAAACTCCATGTGCTTTAATGAATCACTAAATGGAGCTCAATGGCCCACGCTGAATTTAATCTCTACATGGAGCTAATTTTCGTGGCATTTCATTTAACATATACGGTGAGCAGGAACATATATAATTGAGGGCAATGATAACTAAAAGTTAAACACATATCATTAATGATTTTAGGCTGAATATGTAACAGTCATTTGCCATAAATATGTGTTATACTGGGAAGCATCACTTAAAAAATGCCAACCAATTTGTCTCAACATGAACTACCTGTTTCCTTTGTCGACATTTCCCCAGTTGAGGAAAAACGAGCAGAAACAGGTTTCCAAATCTCCCATGAGAACACATATATATTTCTTCTGGTACCTGAAGGCCAGTCGAACGGCGATGCCTCCGTATCCTGCCGTTGCGCGTCCGGATCTCCCGTGGTGACGACCCGTTCGAAGCCGAGCCGTCGGGCTTCGATCTGCGTCGCAACGGCCGTTCTGGGCGACGGCCACGGTGCTGCTGAAGTCGCACCAGTAGAATGAAGGCCTCGAAGGCCATGTGCACGTCATGTGGGCAGGAACGTTTGCGACCTGCGAAGGCACACGCAGCTCCGCTTAGAGACAGTGGAGCATCTCGACGGAGCCACGCACGCACGAGGGGTCTGTTTTTTTAACAGAAAACGCTTTGAACAGGGGAACCTTAAACCCTCAGGCTTATCTTTCAGGATTCTTTGCATTGACAGCACAACCTTCTGAGTGTTATAATACGCGCGAGAGGGATAAGAGAGTTAGCCAAGGATTAGGTAGGGGGAGAGAGAGAGAAGAGAGAGAGAGAGAGAGAGAGAGAGAGAGAGATGAGAAGGAGAGAGAGAGAGAGAGAGAGAGGAGGAGAGATGGGAGAGAGAGGTAAAGGGAAGGGATAGAAGGAAGAGAGGCTGGAGAGGAAGGGGATGAGGAGATGGCGAGAGGGAGAGAGAGATAATAGGAGAGAGCGAGCATGAGAGATAGAGAGAGCGATAGGAAGAGAGATAGGAAGAGAGAGAAGAGAGAGATAGGAAGAGGGAGAGAGAGAGAGAGAGAGAGAGAGAGAGAGAGAGAGAGAGAGGAGAGAGAGAGAGAGAGGAGAGAGAGAGAGAGAGAGAGAGAGAGAGAGAGAGAGAGGGAGAGAGAAGGGAGAGAGAGAGAGAGAGAGAGAGAGAGAGAGAGATTATAGGGGAGAGAATAGGAGAGGGAGAGAGAGAGAGAGAGAGAGAGAGAGATGAGAGAGAGAGAGAGAGAGAGAGAGAGAGAGGGAGAGGGAGGAGAGAGAGGAAGAGAGAGAGAAGAGAGAGAGAAGAGAGAGAGAGACAAAGACAGAACACGGAGGAAAAGACGGAGAGAGAAAGAGAGAGACAGCAGAGACAGAGATAAAGAGAGAGTGAGCGGAGAAGAGATAATCGAGACAGACGCCTCCTCCCAGCACCCACCTCTCCCGGCGACAGGAGCACCAATGGTGTCTGAGTGGTCCTCCCCTTCCAAGCTGAAGCCCTGATGGCCGACACAGCGTGGAGATGACGGCGGTACACTGGTAGGGGGCGCACGTCCGGTTGTCGGCGTTGAGTTTTGAAACCCGTGGACAGGCGCAACTCATGACAGGCCCCGCGGCCGCGCAGCAGAGCTGCTCGCACGAGAGCTGCCTCCACACGCGGCCGCGTTGTTTGCTGCAGCCGGTTGGACGTGCTCCGCAGAAGCCTGAGCCATGAGGAGAGAACAAGTGAATGTGGCGGAAAGGCTTTAATTTACATGCATTCTTTTTGTTGTTGTGGTCATTTTGATTTTTTGATTTTGTTATATTTTAGATGTTTGTGATGCCATGGTTTTTAATTTTCCGAGTTAAATATGTAATGGGTTCCAAAAGTACCTACAAAAGCTTGGGTCCTGATTGCGTGTGTGTTGTAGCTTCATATGGACACATAGGCGGGACTTACAGTGAATTAGGAATCATGTGGCATTAAAGGACCAGTAGGGGTTAGAACAGTACAGGAGAAGAGGCGAGGCAGTACGGTTTCAAGAGAGTACTCTCATCTCTATATGGGTGCGTTACACTCTCCTATGGTACTCCCTCTCTCATGACACTTACACTCTCCTGGGTACTAGAGTGAGTACCCAGAAGTGTAGTGTCATAGAGAGAGTGAGTACCATCGAGAGGCTTGATGGTACTCTATGACACCTCCCTCTCCTGGGTACTAGAGAGTGAGTACCCAGGAGTGTAGTGTCATAGAGAGAGTGAGTACCATCGAGAGGCTTGATGGTACTCACTCTCTCTATGACACCTCCCTCTCCTGGGTACTCACTCTCTCGATTGCACTACTCTCATGGGTACTCACTCTCTCCTCTATGACTCGCCCTCACTCCTCCTGGTTACTCCTCTCTCTCTATGACGCCGTCACTGCTCTCCTGGGTACCCACTCTCCCATCTATGTCGCGTCACTCTCCCTGGGCACTCACTCTCTCTATGACCGCGTCACTCTCCTGGGATGACTCCTCTCACTATGATGCCTCACTCTCGCCTCTATGACGACTCACTCTCTGGGAAGGCACTCTCATCCCATGCACACTACAACTCTCCGGGTATCCGCACTCTCTCCATAGGCCACGCCTTACTCTCTCTCTATGAACGGCCTCACTCCTCCTGGTACATACTCTCCTCTATGACGCCTCTCACTCTGCGCGGGTCCTCAACTCTCATCTCTCTATGAGACGCCTCACTCACTCTCCTGGGGTACTCACTCCTCTACTATGACGGCATCACTCTACCTGGGCTCACTGCACTACTCTCCTCTATGACGTCTGCACACTCTGCCTGGGTACTTCACCTCTCCCTGTATGGACGCTCCACTCTCACTGGTTCCTCACATCATCCCTCTATACCGCGTCACTCTCCTGGGTACTGCACTCTCTCGATGGTTGCACCTTCAGCCCCTCAGTCCGACACGTTTGTCCCCGAGCACACCTTTGTTGCGCCCGAGCGGCTTTGTCCACTCTGCGCTCGATCACCTCGAAGTCGCGGTCCGGTGAAGTTACAGGTAGTTCTCTCGTGGACGGCTCACGCACCACGGGTGGGACAGGCCCGTCACGCAGTGGTGATGCGGTTAGTGCCGTCAGGGTCGCCCGCGTTCGAGTCTGTCGTCGGGGACAGGGGGACGGGACAGACGGCGATATTGTGTAGGTCAGGGACTCAAAGTTAGATTATTGTATTGTCAATTCATGAAAAACAACAAAGTTATTTTTTATTATATATACTGAGACAGCGTAAAATGACAATGAATGTAATATCTGGGAAAAATACCAAAGACATATATCGGTAATAAATCAATGGTACACACCTTGTGACTCTGTTTGAGTAGGCCTCGTAGGCCTAAAATACTAGACTCTGCTATTTCTTCTGACAAATGTACTTATCACAGCCCGCTTTTGGATAAAAGCGTCTGCTAAATGCCTCTACTGTAAATCTAACTGTTGATGCAATTGTTAAAAGAATATTTTATACAGTACACAAAATGTACATTCAATTAAGCGATAAACCAAATAACCATAGAAGGTATAAAAAGGAAGAGCCTATGGTTCTATGTGTAAAGCATGCCAACGGTTTTTATTATAGATATTTCGCGCCGTTTAAGTCCCTTTGAGGCTGCATTGGTGATTAAGGCCTTAACAAAATAGAATAATAGAAATAGAATAGAATTGAGTAGAGAAGCGGGCCCCACCAGGCCGGTGCCCGGTGACCGCCCAGTACAGCTTGTTCTCTGCCGCGTCCAAGCGTCAGGAACTCCACCGGTGCTCCAGCTGGTGGTGAACAGCACCTACGGGTTTGGAGCCGTCCATGTCGGTCGCCGCCACTTGGAGGGGATGCCGCTCTCCGTCCCCGTTGTCTGTCCCCAGTACAGCCTCCTGACGGACAGACACAGCCCGCGCCAGACACAGCACGTTAGGTGGTCCACGACATGGACCAAATTAAAGGCTAATGGTGTCCCAGAGGCAACACCGGCCAGTCTCAGAGCTGGTCTCCAGTGAGGACTTGAGGAAAGGTAACAGCCTTTCATGCTGTTTCACTGTTTAATCCCTTTTAGCAGCCACTTTCTCCTCAAAGGAAAATAGTGCATTCAGATACCTTGTTTATTAAGGAGAGTGTGTGGGTGGTGGGGGGGGGGGGGGGGCGTTTTTGCTCGAGGAGGAGGCCTACAGGTAAGATTGCGGATATTGGGGATTGAACCCCAGTACCCGTTAAGTTTAGGGAGTCGAATACCCTAGCGTAGCCATCACAGTATCCTTGCCCCGCCAATACCAAAAGTAGCTTCCTAATTGCAAATATAAAAATATCTATTATTTGTATATTGATTTTAAGAATTTTCTCTGAGAAAATGTCTCCTCTAACTGGAGAGGTTAGCACGAGACAACAGGGCCACGAGGGAATCGATGCGTCACTTCAATGCTGCCTGTCCTCGACTGGCGAGAGAGAGAGTCTCTTCTTCTGACCCAGAATGCAACAGAGGGGGTCTGAGGCAGGAATGCGGAGGAGTCACTAATAGCGAGGGGGTCAGGGATACCGAGGGGGTCAGGGTTAACCAGGCAGTCCCAGGTAGGGAGAGAAGGGTGGGGAGAGGGGGGGGTCCGCGGTTCCAGGCCAGCTCTCTGGTTAATGGAGCTTACCCGCGGGCCGGGTCCACGGCGATACCGACGGGCGTGCCAGCGCCGGTCGGGAGGCCGTTGTTTGTGATGAGGGTCTTCCGGTACTGGATCTCCCCTCTCAGCTTCAGAACCTGCTCGGGCATGAAGAGGAACCAAGGGAACCGGCACAGGGAGGGGAGGGCATGAAGACACCGGCCGGTTAATGGAGAAGCCCTGCTATGTCCAACGTAAACACACACACACACTATGCAGCTCTACAGGGTTTTAATATCATTGTGCGTTTCCAATATCAACAGAGAAATATTAAAAGTAACAAAAGTTAACATTTAGGTGTCACAGGTTAGTGTGCAATGTGGTAAACTATGTGTTTTGTTAATCATTATTTCCTATTACATTTTATTAGACATCTCTTGTGTTGTGCTGTGTCTGCTCTAACCAGAACAGTCTTATTGGGGGTCCCGTACCTCGATGGACTGAACGGACGGGTTGGTGTAATAGAGGTTCTCAGAGATCCAGTCCAAGGCCAGACCCACAGGGGATCCCAGGATGGCAGCCGGGGCAAACTCTGTCCTGTTGGTCCCATCAGACCTCACTCTGTGGATCTCCCCCTGGAGACACAGGCAGAGAGACCCCTGAATGTCTTGTTCCTCTGCAGAGTCGGGTAAGGATCCATCAACGCTCTATGCTTCATTACCATCAGAACTATTTCATGATACATCACATCGAATGTACCAAATAAATATCAAAAAGTAGAAAAAAAAATCCAGAGAGAAACTGGTTAATCCTAAGGAATAACATGCACACTAGGACTCAAAGTTAATTATATATTAGTCAATCACGCCAAAACATGAATCCATCGTTGTTTGGTGCTCCACACAATTTGAGGTATTGTACAATTCCAACTCGACTTTCTAATAATCCTGAGGAGCGATAAAAGCTAATAAATGTGTAATATGGAAAATACCAAACACTATCTTTAATCATCATGGCAGAAATGTGACTCGTTTTGAGTAGGCACTACAATTGTTAAAAGAAAATATATATGTGTGCCATACATACACATTCACAATCCATCTCAGTTTCAGTTTCATCCTATTCTAGTTCCCCGTGGGTCTGCGAGTGGTCGGGACTTACTGGGTGCTCCACCCAGTAGACGGTGTGGTCGCTGTGGTCAAAGTCCACGTCGTAGCCGTTGTGCAGGCCCGCCACGGGGACCATGGCGTCGTTGCTCTTGTCGTCCGGGTTCAGGGAGAATGCCGTAGATGGATGCTGTCCCTTCACCACCACTAGGAAGGGGTCTTCCACTGCAAACCCAGAACACACACACACACACACACACACACACACACACACACACACACACACACACAACAATCCACACACACACACCACACACACACACACACACACACACACGTCACGTTACACGGGTGAGACAGGGAGTGCTGGTGTTCTCAAACTGTAGGGCGCGAGCCGTTAGCGGGCGGGCAGCAAGGGACTAAGGGAATGGTGTCATGGCCACAGTTTTTATTAAAAAGTTTCATAAAATATACATTTGTATGCCTACATGTCTGTTTGTGACTTGGGACTCTTACCCATGTTGCTGTTGAGAGCCAATGCCCGTGTAGTGACAACAATAAAACATGGTTACAGAGACTTCTTCAGGCTTCAGGGTGTGTCCCAGAGCTCTAGAGAACAGCTTTTGGATGACACATCCTGAACCGGAAGTGACTCTGACATGCAGATCCCTTCTAGAACAATGCTCTCTCTCTCAGACAAGGATTCAGCACTAGAACCCTCGACGCACCCTCTCTGTCTCTCAGTACCGGTCGTTTGTTTGACCCAGGAGGACAGGGCAGAGCGGTCCACTGTGAGATACAGGGTCGCCTGGTGTGATTCTGGGTCAATGTGTGTCAATGTGATTAGCCCGGCCATCAAAGGTTATAAATACATGGGAGCCCAGGGAGGGATTTTCAGTCTGAGATAAGGACTGGCCTGGGAGTAACAGAATGCGTTCTGCTTGGCTTAGAGGCGGTGAAACTGGAGACAGGTTCAGCCGCTGGCCCAACAGAGACTTTAGATTAAAGGTCCATTGTCTCCCAGGAACCTTGAGAGGTTTGTGTGGTTCTTTCTACTTAGCGGCGGGAACTAAAGCAGAATCAAAGCCTTTCAATGGTGAGTGAGCCTACTATGTGACGACCAAACCAAGCTCATACACGTTTCACTTAATCGACCCATTAACATACAGTTAAAAACACCTCAGAGACACAAAGGAAACAATCGCCTTTCTTTGAGATCTGATGCCACTTAAATGGCCGTCCACCGCACCAGCGCCAGACTGGGTCACCTGTCTGCAACTGTTTCCTATAATGTGTTTGTCCTTGTACTTTAAGTTTGTTCATGTAAAATTGGTAAAATAAAAAAGTTAAAAAATAATAAAATTAAAATTCAAAGTCGTGCCCCCTGTTGAAGGGAGGCTGTGGTACTTCCTAGATCAATCTTCCTCATCTGACCCCCGCTTCCTCTCTCATCACCCTGGGGGGAGGTGGGTGGGGGGGGGGGTCTTCAGGGCTTGGACGGGGGGCCTACCTCGGGCGCAGGTGACCTGGTCGACGGCCAGCGTCCAGCCAGACGGGCAGGCGCAGGCGTAGAAGGCCGGTCCCACGGCCGACAGAAGGCAGATGTGAGTGCAAGGGCTTCCCGCGCAGTGGTTAACACCTGCAGGAGGCACACACAGACAGACACGCACACACACAGACAGACACGCACACACACACAGACACACACACACACAGACAGACACGCACACACACAGACAGACAGACACACACACACACACACACGACACACACACACACAGACGACACGCACACACACACAGACACACAGACAGACACGCACACACACACAGACAGACAGACAGCACACACACACAGGCACACACAGCAACACACACACAGACAGACACGCACACACACACACACAGACACACACACACACACACACACACACACGACACAGACACACACACACACAGGCAGACACGCACACACACAGACACACAGACACACACAGACACACAGACAGACACGCACACACACACAGACACACAGACAGACACAAAGACACACAGACAGACACGCACACACACACAGACAGACACGCACACACAGGCAGACACGCACACACACAGACACAAAGACACACAGACAGACACGCACACACACACAGACACAAAGACACACAGACAGACACGCACACACACAGACAGACAGACACACAGACAGACACACACAGACACGCACACACACACAGACACACAGACAGACACGCACACACACACATTCAAACACACATACAGACAGACACGCACACACACACATTCAAACAGACACACAGACACACGCATGTGAACACGCACACAGACACACACACACACACACACATTCACACAAACACACACACACAAGCAGACACACACACAGACACAGACGCAGACACAGACACACACACACACACACACACACACACACACACACACACACACACACACACACACACACACACACACACACACACACACACACACACACACACACACACACAGAACACATCCCCAGTTAGTATCCATCTTTAGGATTGATTGTAAATGCTTGTATTGACACTCCCTTGTCCCTCTTCTCAACACTAAGTTCCAGTGTACAAGCTGACCTCACTGTACTCTAAGGACGCGTAGCGCGAGCTGGTTCCCTGCCCCTACCTGCGGGTTGCCGGGCTGGATGCACAGCCACCAGGCCCATGGGCTGAGGCAGGTTGTAGAGCATCACTGTCTGGTTCTCCCCATGCCACTTGTGGGCTCGGATCACTCGGTTGACGTATCTGTCGGTCCAATACACAAAATCCTCAAAAATGGTAATTGCGTGGGGATGTTGCAGTACCTTTTCATAGAGAGCAGCAGAAGAAAAGAAGCACATTTCACTCATTACAGTCCCGGCCAAACAAGGTCACGTCAAAAAACATAATGTGCATGTGCCTGATTGTTGGTATATATACTGATGCACAGTGTTGTGTGATGAGATGGGGGGGTCTCACTCACCAGATCACTGGCCAGGACTTGCTTCCTGTTGTTGCCGTCGTAGTCGCAGTAGTCGATGAAGTCCAAGTATGCGTCGGCAAAGTACAGCAGGCTGTTGGGGTAGTCGATGGTGAGGCCGTTGGGCCAGTACAGCTTGGTGCTCACAATGCTGAGTCGCAGCTTCCCGTCCATGCTGGCGCGCTCGATGGTGGGGTTCCGGCCCCAGTCCGTCCAGAACATGAGGTGGGCACTGCGGTGGGACGAGCCCGGTCAGTCGATTTGCAGAGCGCCTTTTAAAAAAACAACCGCCGACCACTGACGACGACGACGACGGCGCTACACTAAACCCACCTCCTTAAGATCTATATAACCTCTTTCCCTTCTCTCCCTTTTCCTCCTTTTTTTTTTATCTTTGTACTAATAGACGTTCTTATTCAATGATTTCATTGAATACGTTTTACGCTGTAAAGCGTCTTTGAGTATTTAGAAAAAGCAATATATAAATTGGATGCATGATTATTGCACAGCTTAGGTCAATGAAAACCGCAGAGACCACGATTCACAGCATTAAACGAAAGAACAGGCGGACGATACAAAACAGAACAGTCAATGAAAGACATTGCATGCTGTGAATGGGATAGAACAGAATACAATAGAATACAATAGAACAACCAGAGCTTGACTGTTAGCCCTCGCTGCCTGCCAAAAACGTAAACAAAGCCCACACACGCTGAAAGCACAAAATGGACCCCAATCCCCAACCTTTCTCTGGGGTCCAGCACCAGGCCTCGGGGGTTGGTGACGTTCTGGCTGACCAGCACGGCGCGGTGGGTCCCGTCCAGCTTGGACACCTCGATGGTCTCCAGCACGTAGTCGGTCCAGTACAGGTTGCGGCCCACCCAGTCTACGGCCAGGCTCTCTGTCACCGTCACCCCGCTGTCAAATATCTGTCCGTGAGAGACTTGTTCTCAGTGACCTTCACACCAATGGGTTGTGGTGTGTGGTGCTCGGAGGAAAACGCTGCGGAATGACATCCGTTCTGAGTGGAACGCTACTTTTGTGTTAGGGTATTGGACACGCAACCGAAAGATACTGGGTTCAATGCCCGATGTCCACAACTCACCTGCAGTCGTACGTGAACATGATGAATGAATGAAAGCCGAATCTGAATTCACTTCAAGACGGATCGGCTAAAATTTGGATTTAATGCTAAATGGCTATTTGAGGCAAAGAAGAAGAAGAAGAAGAAGAAGAAGAAGAAGAAGAAGAAGAAGAAGAAGAAGAAGAAGAAGAAGAAGAAGAAGAAGAAGAAGAAGAAGAAGAAGAAGAAGAAGAAGAAGAAGAAGGAGGAGGAGGAGAGGAGGAGGAGGAGGAGGAGGAGAGGAGGAGGAGGGAGGAGGAGGAGGAGGAGGAGGAGAGGAAGAAGAAGAAGGAAGAAGAAGAAGAAGAAGAAGAAGAAGAAGAAGAAGAAGAAGAAGAAGAAGAAGAAGAAGAAGAAGAAGAAGAAGAAGAAGAAGAAGAAGAAGAAGAAGAAGAAGAAGAAGAAGAAGAAGAAGAAGAAGAAGAGGAAGAGGAAGAGGAAGAAGAAGAATATAGTAATACTATATACTAAAGTAACTCCAAACGTTGGTGCTTTGTTAACCGTGACTCACCACGGTCCTGTCGCTGCCGTTCCGGATTTGCGCTCCATATCCGGTCCTGGCTCGTGTCGGACCAGAACACGCGGTCGCTGACCGAGTCCCAGTCCAGCGCCACGATGTTGCGCCCGTCCCGGACCAGCGAGGCGATGACGTTGGGCTGGCTGCTGATGTCGTCCTGGACGATCTGGTTGCGGCTGGCCACCAGCAGGAAGGCCTGGCGGGAGTCTGCAAAAGGGGAAACCCCCAACATCCACTTTCAAATTAAAAGCGCCGGTCGCGTGTTCCGCATCGCCCCGGGCAACGATACGACAACAAGGCAGATGGGGATCGATAACAGACGCTACTTGAGTCGCCGTGGCGGCGGGCGCGGAATGTGCTGCGTGTTTATCTGAATAAATGGCGCTATTGTGTTACGGGGGCTGTCAACGAGGTTATCTGCGGGGTAGGGGGGGCTCATGTAGGGCCACGCTCCCCACAAAACAGCCCCTTTGTGGCCGATAATGTCCTAATTACACCAGCGACAGCCAGTGACTGACATAAATGTTATTTGTCTTATCTCGGGGAAATCAGAGCAGTGTGGAGAGAGAGAACCGAGGGGGAGGGGTTTGGGGGGGGGAGGGGGGGTCCGGGGGGGCGGGGGGGGGGGGGGGGGGGTGAGAAAGGAATGTGTCAGGGGGAAAATTCTTGGGGGGCCCTCGGTGGTCATTCAAGCGGACCGCTTACACCCCGCATGGCTGAAAGATGTCCGAGGAGGTGCGCAGGCTTTCATGTCCCGGGCGGTAATGGGACAGCATGTCAACACGGCATCATCATCATCATCATCATCATCATCATCATCATCGCATTAACTTGTTATGTTATTATTTATCCTGTCCTTTGGTTGCACGGTGACAGAATACATTGATCAAGAGATGTCCCAGTGCCACCGCGGCCGTTCAAACACTTTGGCAACCAGCGCACTCGCACACCGACCGCCATGCCGGCGACGCAACCCTCCAGCCAGCCTTTAAGGGGGAAGCAGATCCGAGAGAACCCAGGAGGATTTGGGCTATCATGCTTCAACCTCTAGTGGAGCTTGCCTCCTACCTGCTGAGTAAAGGTAGGGTTCCGGTAGGACGTCGGTGAAACGCAAGGCGGTTTACAGACCCGTTACGTCCTTGCGGAACCCTCCTTGCGTCCACCGCAAGGGCCTGACCCGCGGTGAGGCGCAAAAACCATTACAGGTTCACGACTGTGTTGGAGGCGTCTGCGTGGTCATTGCGTGGCATCGACGTGGAACCAAAAGCCTTTACTGCCCAGGATTCAGTCACAGCGTCCCCATCCCCTCACCTGAGGCCTTGCAGGTGCGCTGGTCCCCCTCCAGGGAGTATCCCTCCAGACAGCTGCAGCGGAACGAGCCTCTCTCGTTGAAGCAGCTCTGGCTGCACAGGCCGGGCGGGTCGCACTCGTCCAGGTCCTCACACGTCTTGGAGTCGTTGCTCAGCTGGTAGCCCAGGGGACAGGTGCACTGGGCACCGAAAGGGCCCTGGATACACCCGTGGGTGCAGCCGGCGTTGTTGTCCGAGCAGCTCTCCTGGTCTGAGGAGAGGAAGAGAGGAGGATGAGTTACAGGGAGGAGAGGACTGTGTGTGGAAAGCACAGGTCTTCAATGACCTGGATGGCATTGTTTATCTTTGTTATATATCACAGTAAACATTGTGTTATCTGTAACTAAACTAGGAAATTAAGTTTGCTACAGGGTTATTAATTTATCATTAAAATATCCAAGCAGGTGGAAGATGTTAACAAGTTCAATTTCAGCCTTAACCATCCTATGCCAACTACTTTCTATCATTATCTGCAGATCAAGAACAACAGCGCTTCTATCAGTACTAAATCAGGTTCTGGGGGAGAGGAGGGGTAATCAAGGCGAGGTAGGAGAGCTTAGTGGATGATTGAGGTTGTGTTCCTACCTGGTAAAGGCTCGTCTGAGAGCAGAAAGGAGGGGAGGAGAGGGAGAATCACAGATCATTGTCAGGTTATTACAGGGCAAATCAAGCACACACACACACACACACACACACACACACACACACACACACACACACACACACACACACACACACACACACACACACACACACACACACACACACACACACACACACACACACACACACACACACAGACATGGCCGATTTTTGAAGAAACAAGTGAAACACACGTTTAAGACAAAACAAGACAAAACAGTACATGTCTCTGGTGTGAAATTGTGCGTGTAATTAATCTGGAAATAATTAGAGAGCAATCATCGAATCAATGAAAATGAACGTCATAAAGTTAAATCACATCCTCTGCTCAATTGAGAAGTTTACAGAATCGAGTGAGACACAGGACAACGACACAAACGCGCGCGGTGCGATTCCTCCCATCCACGTCAAGAAGGCGATGCGTCTGCCCCAGGCCCACGAGCCCGGCAGCGGGTACGGGACACTTACTGCAGAGCGGCGACTCGTCTGCGCCGTTGGGGCAGTCGGGCGCGTTGTCGCAGACCCGGGTCAGGTTGACGCACACGCTGTGCCCCGGGCACTGCCACTGCCAGCCGGGGCAGCGGAAGGGCGGCGTGGGGCAGTCGCGCTCGTCGCTCATGTCCCGGCAGTCGTTGTCGCCGTCGCAGAGCCAGCTGAGCAGTACGCAGTTGCCGTTGTCGCAGCGGTGGAAGGCGGCGGGGCAGGTGCGCGGCGGGCAGGCGTGGTGCTCGTCCGAGCCGTCCTCGCAGTCGGGGTGGCCGTCGCACTCCCAGGTGGCCGGCACGCACGCCCGCCGTCCGCCTGGCACTGGAACTCCGTCTCGTGGTGGCACATGCCGGAGAGGCCGCGTGGCTGTGGGGGGGGGGGGGGTGGGAGGTCAGGGGGTCAGGTCATTGGTCAGGGGTCGGCGATGAGGATGCTAAAACGCTCCTGAACTTTGTTTTTTTATCCGGTGCGCTAGAGAGTTTGAGTCCCCGGACAAAAGCTTCTTGGTTCGATTCCCGCGTAGTAATCTGTGCGCATCTAGTTTCAAAATAACATGGATCTAAAACACGAAACGTACACACCAACGTCAAACCTTAGATGACAGTATCTGCTTGATAACCAAACACTAAAGGTATCACAGTGATTGGTATGCGTTCAGATCCCAATACGAGCTGGTAAAAAAATCATCACTCATCACTTACGACAGCCGGCCTCGTCAGAGCGATCGTTGCAGTCGGAGACGCCGTCGCAGCGGTAGAACGAGTTGACGCACTGATGGCCGTTGGCACACCTGAACTCGCCGGCCGTGCAGTTGTAGACTGAAGCAGGAGGGAAACAAGGCGATCAGTGGGGAGCTCCACAGCTTTACAGATGGATGACACTTGTTGAAGGATCCATCCGATATCTTTAAGTGAAGCTCAGCTACGGAGATCAAAATAATTAAGGTTGATAAAACCATTTACACTCTAAAGCATAAAGTTAGACCACCAATCGACCAGCAATCCCATGGGACATGGCCCATTTGTACAATTTAGAAAACAGACTAAATATCAACAAAATAACAAGTGTCAGCCCCTTACGGCAGTTTTTTTCGTCTGCCCCGTCCACGCAGTCCCTGTCCCCGTCGCAGACGTAGAGCGGGGCGATGCAGCGGTGGTCCGGACATTGGAACTGCTCGGGGTGGCACGTGGTCGACAGGTCTGTCAACACAAGCAACGGTCAGAGGCTAACCTGGCTGGTACATTATAATATA
>OLKM01005322.1:0-17556 GCA_900291075.1 Melanogrammus aeglefinus | reverse complement strand
GGGTGAGCACAATAACCAACTGAATTAGACCTAAATTGATTTAAACAACTTACAATACTCCATGCGTGCAGGAGAAACAGCCACAGCAATGTTTGGTAGGTGAGCTACAGTTAAACAACGCCGCGCAAAATAGTCATGCATAGCTTCATAGCCACTTGGGCTGCCTATCGTGCTCACGCGCGAGTCTAGCGTAACCTCGGCATAACATTATTTAATTTTGACTAAATATACAATTTTACATTCGACTGAATGTAAAATTGAAAATAAATGCGAACTCAACATGTTCTCTTTTCTTGTTCTCACAGGTCGGATGGAACGCAGGTGGTAGAAAGATCCCCAAAATTGAATTCAAAATGATTTTGAAATAAGTTTATAATTAAAATTTATATTTGTAAGTGTACTGTCTTGTCTTTTGAATAGGCTTGGGGCAACATTAGCAACAGCCACCACCCAAATGAGGTAAATATGATGTGGTCTTTGTAGATTTCAGACTAGTTTGTGGTTCTATAAAGTTGCAAATGAGGATACCAGCAGATCCGCTCTAACGTCCTGTGCAACGTTATGCAACCTTTTTGAAGAAGCTTGCAAAATGTCGCCAGGCGTGGGCAGGTTACGGAAGAGCAACTCACCAAGAATGTGCGCAACGTGATCGCGGCTTTTCATCCGATGCTATCCGCAACGTTAAAATGACGTGTTGGCAACGTAGTTTGTTTATATTGTTACGTAACCGCCACGTAGCGGCGACGTAACTGTGTTGGCTGGGTTCTCTCTAAGACCCTTTGGGACAACCAACTGCTCACTATGGCCCCCTTCGGGTTGGTGGTACAATAGGCCCTCCCGGATAAAGTAGAACTTCCCCATTAAAGCCGCAGCTACCCCAGTCTTCTCACCATCTACCTCTGTGACTTTGCGGAAGGTTTCTTTTAATGACTTATCCGCTTTCTGCAGTTCACTGATATTACTGGGAATCTCCCACAAGGCTTCTCGTGGCACATCAGGAACTGGCAACTGATCTCCCATTCTCTGCACTGTGCCCTGCAGCTTCTCTCTCCTTCTCTGTCTGTGGCTCTTTTGCGCCTTGACATGCCCAGGGTTACCTAATTTCTACCTGACTGAAGGGCATCATGTGAAACATTGACTTATTAGCCTCCACTTTAGCCTTAACTTGTGATCGAGTCGCTACCATGCTAACTCGCTTGGTAGATTGCACCAATTTAGGCAGTATGAGGACATCCTGTCCCAATACTACTGGCTGGATCGCCATTAACGCAATACACCCTGATCTGCCTATTTCCCAGCTCCTCTGGCTTGTCTATAAGATAGGGCTGAACCAATGTCTGGCTGCTGCCTGTGTCTAGGAGAGCAACAGTTGCTTTACCATTGACCGTAACAGGGACACTCTGAACTTTTCCCACACAATCATTAGATGTACTACCATATCTAGGTACACTACACATGCCTAGCATCTCTTTGGCCGTTCTGACGGGGCACTCTCTGCTGATGTGACCTGGGTGATTACAGTAGTAACGTACCACATTCACTCTGCTGTGTGGCTGTGGGTCTTGGGGCCTGCCTAGGCTGTGAGTTAGAGGGTGAGTTGTATGGTGGTCTAGGCTGTGAAGTAAGGGTTGTGTGAGGCTGTGTGTATGGCGTCCTACTCTACCAGAGCACCTAGACCAACTCCCATACGATCCCCCAGACTTACACCCGGCTGTGGATTCGGTTGAAGGCTCTGAAAACCGAACGCTTCGCACCCGGGTGTACATCAAGAAACGCCTCTACCAGCTCCGAAGCCTGCTGCCCAGTGGTCGGGTTATGCTCCTTCACCAACACACGTCCATGGGAAGGCAGTGAACACAGGTACTGCTCCTCAACAGCCTTCCTGTCTGGCTTGATCCACTTTCTGTAGTTTTCCTTCAGGCGGTTGTACAGCTCTTTCGGCGTCTCTCCTGGTCGGACGTCCGGATCACGGAACCGCTGCCTGTAGATTTCTTCGCTGATCTCGTATTTTTAAAAGAATGGCCTCTCTGACCTTGCTGTAGTCCATGGCTTCAAGGATATCCATTGCCACGTATGCAGCCCTAGCCCGTCCCGTTAGGTAAGGTACCAGGTACACAGCCCATTCAGCTCTTGGCCACAAATAGGCTGCTGCCAGTCTCTCGAAGGTGGTGAGATACAGTTCGATATCCTCTCCCTCCTCCAGCTTCGGCACTGCTGGGTCTGGTGCGGCTGCTGGTCCTGCTCCTGGATACGGAGGTGCTGCTGGTGGTGGTGGTGGTGGTTCCACTGGTTGTCGCGCGCCATCACCTCCTGGCCGACGTCCATCACCGCCACGCCATCGCTCTCCCTCCAACTCATCTCGGACGTTGTTCAGCTGCACCTGTACGCTACGCCATCTTTGCTCTTGCTTGTAGGCCTCACGGTCTTGACTCTGGAGAGTCTTCTAAAGGAGGCTGTAGAACAGGGTTTTTCAACCTTGGGGGTCCGGACCCCATGTGGGGTCACCTGGATTGAAATAGAGTGTCGCCTGAAATGTCTAGTAATTGATGTAAAAAAAGAATTTTGATTTAAAAACACAATATATATAATATGTATAATTAAGTGACATGTGTGTGCCAACCAAACATTCTGCACACATTCAACAACAATAACCTTGGTTCACTGCAAACTCAGGACGCTCGCCCAGCCAAGGAGGAGGCTACTAAGTGGGGACAGAGTCCTACAACACGGCCAGGAACACCTGACAAAGGAGAATCCAAGGTGGCAAAAAGGTGCTACATACTGAGAAGCTGAGGAGCAGTTTCTCACTAGACGACCCCTGCTCAGTGTGGAGAGGTCTACAGGAGATCACCCAATTTACAGAGACCATCCCCCCACACTGCAGCCCCCCCACTGCAGTGAACCGTCAACTGGCTGACGACCTGAATGTCTTCTACTGCAGGTTTGAGGCGCCAACTTCCACACCCATCACCCACTCCAGCATCAAACAACCCTCATCACCCCTCCCTACCCCCCCACCGTCACTCAGGATCTGTGAAGAGGATGTGTGTCAGCTCTTCAGGAAACAAAAGACCAAGAAAGCTCCAGGCCCAGACGGCGTGTCACCCTCCTGTCTGAAGGTCTGTGCTGACCAGCTGACCCCCATCTTCACCCAGATCTTCAACAGATCCCTGGAGCTGTGTGAAGTCCCCTCCTGCTTTCCAAACGCTCCACAATAATCCCGTCCCCAAGAAACCAGCAAGATCTCAGGACTAAATGACTACAGACCTTGGGCCCTGACGTCTGCAGTGATGAAGACCTTGAGAGACTGGTGTTGAGCACCTGAGGGACACACAGGAACCCTGCTGGACCCCTGCAGCAGTTTGCATATCGGGCAAACAGGTCAGTGGATGAGCAGTCAACATGGGACAGCACCACATCCTGCAACACCCTCGACTCCCACGGACTTAATGCAAGGATCCTCTTTGTGGACTTGCAGCTCGGAGTCAACACCATCATCCCCGGACATCCTCCACTCCAAAACTCTCCCAGCTCACTGTCCCAGCCTCCACCTTAGTATTCCACGTTCAGTGGATTACTAACCTTTTTGACAGACAGAGAGGACAGCAGGTTGGGCTGGGGGCAGATCACATCCAGACCCGGACCATCAGCACCAGGCGCTCCCCAGGGGTGTGTGCTCTCCCCACTGCTCTTTTCCCTTACACCAATGACTGCACCTCAAAGTGACCCATCTGTCAAACTCCTGAAGTTTGCAGACGCACAACCGTCATCGGCCTCATCCGGGACGGGTGACGAGTCTGCTTACAGACGGGAGGTGGGACAGCTGGCCCCTCTGTGCGGTCAGAACCACCTGGAGCTAAACACGCTCAAAAACTGTGGAGATGACAGCGGACTTCAGGGCCGCGCCCCCGCACTGCCCCCATCACCATCCTCAACAACACAGTGTCTGCTGTGGAAACCTTCAGGTTTCTGGATCCATTCATCTCCCACGAACCTGAAGTGGGCACACGACGTGGACTCGATCATCAAAAAGGCTCAGCAGAGGATGTACTTCCTGCGTCAGCTGAGGAAGTTCAACCTGCCCCAAGAAAACGCTGATCCAGTTCTTACACCGGCAATAGTTTCAGTCTGTTCTCTGCACCTCCATCATTGTTTGGTTTGGATCAGCCACCAAACAGGACAAGAACAGACTGACACGGACAATCAGGACTGCAGAGAGAATCATTGGTGTTAAACTGCCCACCATCCAGGACCTGCACTCATCCAGTCAGGAAAAGGGCATTTAACATCTCTGCAGACCCTTCACACCCTGCACATCACCTGTTTGAACTTCTCCCCTCTGGCAGGCGTTACAGAACTCTCCTTACAAAAACAGCCAGACACAAAAACAGTTTCTTCCCCCAGGCCGTCACACTGATGAACAATTGATCAGCCACCAAGTGTGCCCCCCCCCCACCTGACTCCAACGTCACACACACACATTTAATTTCATACAAAGACAAATACTGCACCTTATGTATATAAAACTGTAACATAAACCCTCACTGTAATAACTGAAATAACTTGACTCATTGTATATAATTTAACACATATACTCTTAAATATATATTTATAACAGCTTGTCACTTTACTTTACATACTTACTTATCTGATCCTATTTATATTTTCACTTATTTTATTCGATTTAATACTATCTTATTTTGTTATCTTAAATAATTGTTCTGTGTTGTTATGTTATTTTTATGTTTAGGTTTGTTTAGGTTTGTCCAAGTTATGTTATGTTATATGTATACTGCGAGCCAAGAAAAGCCAGAGTCAAATTCTTTGTATGTGCTACATACTTAGCGAATAAAGATGATTCTGATTCTGATTATTTTTTAAATAAAACACTACAAATAATCGTACATAACTGTCTCCTATACTTTCATTTTCTCGAACATAAATCTATTTCAAATTAAATGCAGCAAATATCTGAGCTGGTGCATCTTTGAGTGACGCGATCACGTGACGGCACAGTTACATTACGTTCAGCTCAAACCTGTAAAATGTAAACACAAACTTGCAGTCAGAGTGTATAAAACAAAATGGAAAGATTTATTCGACCGCCTGGCCCTGTCCCTCCAAAGACAGTTCCAAGAGGAACTGTGGCACAGACACCAAAGAGACAGCGAACATACGATCAAAGTTTCATTCAGTATGGATTTACAACTGTGATGGAATGCTACGAGGAGAAGCCGAAATGTCTGCTATGTAGTAAGGTCCTGTCTGCCGAGAGTATGAAGCCAAACAAACTCAAAAGACACTTTGAGACACCACACAAAGAGCATGTCGGCAAACCAAGAGCTTTTTCCGAAAACAGCGTATTTCAAAAAGGCTGTGACTGCTAGTGAATGGGCCCTGAAAGCATCTCTTGAGGTGAGCTATCTCATTGCTAGGAATATGAAGCCACATAGCATTGCTGAGACTTTAATATTGCCAGCTGCCATCGAAATGGTGGAAACGATGTGCGGGGAGGAAGAAACTCAAAAAATAACTAAATTGCGCCCATCGCAGACATACTGCACCAGGTCGTAACCATAGTGAATTACATCAAGCCACATCCTCTGCGCGCACGTCTGTTTGCAACACTGTGCGTCGACAGGAGCTCTGAATATGAAAACTTACTATTTCACACAGAGGCACGATGGTTGTTGAGAGGTTACCAGCAGAAAATGTGCCTCCTTGCATATATAATGGACATCTTTGGAAAAGTGTCAATTTGTGCACTTATCCTGGCTACTCTGTATTTGTTCACAGTAAAACAAACGTGTTAAAAAAATAATTCTAGAAAACAAATGGGTCTGGGGTCGCCAGATATTTTTGATGTCAAAATGGGGTCACAGCCCAAAAAAGGTTGGGAACCACTGCTGTATAGGGTTGCCATGTTCATTGTCCCGGTGTCCTCTGCGGCATCATCAGCCACTGGAACACCTCCCTGGGCTCCATCCGCTTCTTCCTCTTCTTCCTCCTCTGGCTGCGGCATACCCCGGATTAGATGTCAGATCGACATCCCCTGGCGTATCTTCGCCCGTCTTCCTGGACTTCTCTTTGTGCTCTTGGAGGGTGCCACAATCCCACCACTGCCACCAGTGAGAAAGAGGTATTGAACCCCGAACTCACATGCGGGACGGGACACACCCAGTGGTTAATTTAAGCCGGATCCTGCCGGAACAAGATCAGGCACCTATTAATTTTGGCCTCCCTGTTACGGTTCTTATTTTGGCAAATCCGCTACCTCTCATAAAAAATAAAGAAAATAAAAATATGTTTAAAATAGAATAATAATATGCATACATTAATCTCATCTCATCTCATCGTCATCCGCTTCTCCAGGGTCGGGTCGCGGGGGCAGCAGCTCAAGCAGGGGGCCCCAGACTTCCCTTTCCCGAGCCACATTGACCAGCTCTGATGGGGGGATCCCGAGGTGTTCCCAGGACAGTGTTGAGATATAATCTCTCCACCTAGTCCTGGGTTTTCCCCGAGGTCTCCTCCCCACTGGTCGTGCCTGGAACACCTCCCAAGGGAGGCGCCCAGTTGGGCATCCTTACCAAGTATGCCCGAAACCACCTTCAACTGACTCCTTTCTAAGCAAAGGAGCAGCAGCTTCTAATCCGAGCTCCTCACGCGATGACTGAACCTTCTCACCCTATCCCTAAGGGAGAAGCCAGCCACCCTCCTGAGAAAACTCATCTCGGGCCGCTTGTACCCGTGATCTCGTCCTTTTCGGTCATCACCCATCCCTCATGACCATAGGTGAGGATAGGAACGAAGATTGACTGATAGATCTTTGCCTTGCGGCTCAGCTCTCTTTTCGTCTTAACGGTGCGGTAAAGCGAACGCAATACTGCTCCGCTGCGCTCTGATTCTCCGGCCAATCTCACGCTCCATCGTCCCCTAACTCGCGAACAAGACCCCGAGGTACTTGAACTCCTTCACTTGGGCTAAGGACTCATTTCCTACCCGGAGTAGGCAAACCACCAGTTTTCTGCTAAGAATCATGGCCTCAGATTTAGAGGTGCTGATCCTCATCCCAGCCGCTTCACACTCGGCTGCCATCCGATCCAGTGAGTGCTGAAGGTCACAGGCCGATGATGCCATCAGCACCACATCATCTGCAAAGAGCAGTGATGAGATCCTCAGACCACCGAACTGCAACCCCTCCCCACCACGACTACGCCTTGATATCCTGTCCATGAATATCACAAACAGGATTGGTGACAAAGCGCGGCGGAGGCCAACACCCACCAGGAACGAGACTGACCGGCTTCCGAGAACCCGGACACAGCACTCGCTTTAGGAGTACAAAGATTGGATGGCCTTGAGGAGAGACCCTCCTACCCCATACTCCCGCAGCACCTCCCACAGTTTCTCCCAGGGGACCCGGTCATATGCCTTCTCCAGATCCACAAAACGCACGTAGACCGGATGGGCATACTCCCAGGCCTCCTCCAGGATCCTTGCGAGAGTGAAGAGCTGGTCCGTAGTTCCACGTCCGGGGCGAAAACCGCATTGTTCCTCTTCAATCTGAGGTTTGACGATCGGTCGAAACCTCCTGAGAAGTGTGATACCCCGGTAATTGGCACACACTCTCTGGTCCCCCTTTTTGAACAGGGGGACCACAACCACGGTTTGCCACTCCTTTGGCACTGTACCCGACTCCCATACAATGTTGAATAGGCGTGTAAACCATGACAGGCCCTCAACACCCAGAGCTTTTAGCATTTCTGGCTGGATCTCATCGATCCCTGGGGCTTTGCCACTGCGGAGATGTTTAACTACTTCAGTGACTTCCATCAGGGAAATTGACGACGAACCACCATCAACCTCGAGCTCTGCCTCCATCATAGAGGGCGTGTTAGTCGGATTCAGGAGTTCCTCAAAGTGTTCCTTCCAACGTCTGCATACATTAATTTACAGAACAAATCCCAAGAACGTCATGTTTTTTTAAGATTTGACGTCATTGGAAAGTGTTGGAGATCTGTTGACGCACTGAAAAGCTGCGGACCATCAAACCACGCCCGACACTTTTGAAATTTGCTGCATCTGAGGAGCAAGCAGAGAGGAAAAAACGAACGCATGACCACATGCGTGTGCGCCACGCACAAGTTAAAAGAAATTACGATAAATTAAATATCACCGAGCAGGATTGTGAACGTTTACAATATCTCATGTCAATTTACAATCTGCAAAATGTGTCAGCATTGGCCGACTTACTCTTTAATTAGGATATTGATCCTGCTCACCTCCTCTTTGCAATGGAATTTTATAAAGATATAAAACCATTTAATTTAACATACACACACTAAAACAGATATTTTCGTTTTTAATAAATATTTTGAAACGCAAATTCATGTTTCCCGCAGTGTGCCTCTCTGGTATTGAGCGGGTCTGCAGGATCGCACTCTGCACAACCCAGTCGGTAAAACAGTCAAGGTCACACATGACTCCGTAATCAACGCTTTCCAAGCATCGGTGGTGATGGCAACTTTCTCTGCTAAGGACAGGATCTAACGGAGTGAGGCTGTTGCTTCGCTGTACATTTTCTCCAGCCGCACATAGTTTGGCGACATTGCACTGTGTAATCCACCTCGAGAAATGTGATCAGATCACGGAAGACTAACACGTCACATCACTGGCAAAGCCTGCCGTATTTAAAATAGCATGCATATGGATCACTTATATTCTCAATTTAATTTACAGAGCAATCCCGGCAAAGTATTTAGGTTAACTATATAAGAGACTAGATTTAGTGTGTGTCTGACAGGGGAGGGGGGGCGTGCCATCACGATGGTGGCCCGACAGACGATGACATCGTCCATCGGCACAACCCTAGTAGGCAGTGTATTTTTTTTTTGTTCCATCACCTCTAACCCCCATACTAAGTCGCCGGATCCACCCCACCTCTGCGTTTCTGGACCACCGACTTTACATATTAAGCAATGGACGCACCCAAGGAGTGTACTTATTGAAAGCAGAAGGAGGCTCAGAGAGTTTTAGGAAAATGTTGTCGGTTTAGTTAAACTCTGAAAACTTGCAAAAGACAAACAAAAGAAAACAGCCTCCCCTCAAGCTGTTGCATCTCAAATGCCTGCCCAACTCACACCATGTCGCCCCATTAAATAGCCCTACCAATCAGAGGCCCATTGGGAGAGCCCACTGGGATAAGTGAGAAATCAATTCAACCATGATCAATCAAACGCCACAGAACAACAGCCCAAACATTATATATTCATTCAACGATGCATACAAATATATATATACACACACACACAACCCAGTCTTTGATAAATAAATCACACCAACCATAAAAACGACACTCAGAAGCACAAACGCTACCTCACCACCCCCGCCATTAGCAAGCCAAATGAACTGTCCCGCAACAGAAAATAAAGCCCTGCTGGTTCCCATGCGGCACGCATCCCATGGACCATTTTGCCGGACGGACAGGAAGAAGGGTAGTTGAATGTGAGCGTTGTGTTGCGACAGACAAATGGATGTTTGGTTAAATGTGTGAATAATGTATCATGTAAATAAATGAAGTGGATTAATCTGTGGTGTGTGGTTGTTTGTAGTGTGGTACTATGTATGTATGCACAGCTAAACGGGGCTAAATTGATAGGATCTTGGGAAATGCGACCCCTAACTTTTCATAGCTGTTTCACATTCCTCTTCTTGCCATATCTATTGACCCTGGGTTTCAAGCATGGATCCCCTGCAAATTCTGCAATCCTTTTGAGATTGAAGAGGGCTGAAACCATTGCCGATTTCCCCAGCACAGCCTCATGTTAACCCGCTCCATGGCTTTCTTTGAAGACTAACATTGTCCTTCATTATAATAAATCTTCTTTATATCACTGGCGAGTGCGGCCACGATAACTGCCTTCCTTGTTATCGTGCTCCATGATAAATCACTGTGATTCTTTGTTCGGGGCAGGCTGTAGGCCTATAAGCAAACAACGTTTTACATCGTGCGACTTCCGGGCTGAGATTATTTTTGGGTGTTTTTTTGGGGATGGGGGGGGTTGTCTCTCGACGGGAAAGAAGTGCAAGGTCAGCAGATTGCACTGCTATTTCTTCCACACTGAACGACATTAATTTTTATGTACGGGTCAAACCGTTTTATCACAAAGGCAATTACTCTTGGGAGGAAATCAAGTGGTAGTGGGGAGACAGAGGTCCCATTGGGGTGGAGAATGACTTTCCATTCTGATGATGGTTCAGATGAAAAGGGGGACTATTTATTAAATGCAAATGGTATCTGCTCATTCATGTAGGAGATCATTTTATCCAAAGCAACTAAATTGATTCAGACACTGGTCATTAAGGAGATTTTTTTTGTTTTTTTTGCTCAAGGTTGGACTGGTGTTTTGGTGAAACTGATTTTATCTAGTATGGTCCAGTCTTGGTCCAATGGGATAGAAAGGTTGGACAATTACAATTAGGGCATTTAGCAGACGCTTTTATCCTCAGCGACTTACATCGGTTAATACAAATATTGATACACCGACGTCAAAGTCAACTATGCAAGGCGACAGCCAGCTCGTCAGGATAAGTTAGGTTTAGTGTCTTGCTTAGGGACACATCAACACTCAGCTAGCAGGAGCTGGGGATCGAACTAGCAACCTTTCGGTTACAAGAAGACTGCTCTACCTCCTGAGCTAAGCCGACCAACCGCCAGTGGCCAATTTGAAAAATGGGTGCCACGGCCACCATGGTTCGAGTTTGTGATGGCCTAATATCCAGCATTGTATCAACACAACTGCTGAATTTGTTGCTTTTATCAAAATAAACAATTGCTGTGTAATGTTGAGCTATGCCACTATACTATAGAGGGTTCTGTGATGGACAGATTGGATGCTCTGTGGGGCCTCACAGTTATATCTTGTCCTGGGCCCCACGTTTCACAGGCAAATACTCCTGGGGCCTCATGTACTAAGACTTGCGTGGATTTCATACTGAAACTTGGCGTACGCCAAAACCCAGAAACTGTCTTACGCACAAATAAATTCAGATGTATCGAAGTGTGCGAACGCACGGATCCAAGCACGTTTCTTTTGTACATCTCGATCCACGTGGAATTGAGCGCACATGCCGAGGTGCCAAACTCCTCCCTGTCCACGCCCTCATTTAAATATGCAATTTTATGTAAATAGGCCTCTGGACCTGAGATTCACCTCTTAATCCGATCACCTGGCACCATGAACAGAGGCAAAAACCGAAACTTCACGGAGTCCGAGCTCGAGATTTTGCTCCACGAGGTAGAAATGCGCAAGCATATGCTATTTGGAACCCTGTCAACAGGGATAAATACCAAAACAAAGAGAAGTGAGTGGGAGCGTGTTTGCGAGGCCGTCAATGCAGTGGGGTCTCAGCAGCGCACACACTCTGAAATTAAAAAAAAGGGGTCAGACCTCAAGGTGGAGGTGAAGCGGAGGGTTTCTGCCCACCGCTGAAGCGTGACCGCAAAAGGTGGGGGGACGGCAGTGGGGGAACTCTCCCCCTTCGATTTGAGAGTGGCCGCTTTGGTCGGTGACACAGCTCTCACCGGAGTGGTGGGAGCCCATGAAGGGGACACCGATCATCCCCAAGGTAAATATGCTGAAGTCATAAATGCTGTAATTATACTGGCCATACAATTGGCTGCTTACAATACACATAAGTCGTGCGTAAAGATGCCAGGATATTAAAGACTTTGACTCGTGTTTATCAACTTAAATTTTTTATTTTTGAATAGACCAAGCAAGGAGAGGGCACGGACAACCCCTGGCTCCCCTGGCTACAGTGTGGCGCTCTAGGGCCGGCCGCAGCTCTGCGTACAGCTCCAGTAATACTGCCCTGGGGAAACGAAATCGGCTCATGAGTCAATCATCATTTGCGAGCAAGTCCTCGCGTTCCCTAAATATACCAACCCAGTCTCACCAAAATGCGTACAGATCGTGCAGTACATACGCCAAATGACCATTTCGCGTACATATGATACGCAAAACCCAGCATTAACTACTGTGGAGGGCGGATGCGTAAACATACCACGCATCACTTTATACCCATACCGACGTCACCAGCGATGCATGCTGCATTGAACTTTACTCAGAATTCGGGAATTTCCGGCTTCCGATAAGGAAAAGTGCAATAAAATGGTTGTTAAAGTCTGAAATTCGGAAGAAAAAATATACGCATCCGCCCTCCACATAGTTAATGCAAGTCTGAAATTCGGTAGTAGCCTACGTCACAGCCACAATTTGACACCGTTATTTGCGTATCATATGCACGTGAAATGGTCATTTGGCTTATGTAGGCCTACTGTGCACGCATGTCAAACCGTGCGATCTGTACGCATTTTGGTGAGACTGGGTTTATACGTTCCCTTCGGATTTGACCATTTGCGATGTCCTCTAACAACGCTAAACGCTGCCATTTTTTAAACCAATTTTCTTCATCCATTGCGCATGCTTTTATATTAGCCACCGATATAATTGCAAGGTTGTGTTAATTGTTCAATAGTGTGTCTCTGATGTGCAAATCCACTCTGATGAGTCCATTGTTTTTCACATTTTTCCCAGCTTTCCCAGCGTCACCTCTAAGTGTCGCCAAAGGAACAATCGCTGTAGAAACGTGCGTACGACAGCTCTGGAGCTGGCGTGGGGACCGCACATTTTTACGGTCATTTCACGTTTTGTACATCTCAACGTGAGCGTGGAAAAGGACGTACGCCACGTTTTTGTGCGTACGCAACCTTAGTACATGAGGCCCCTGATGTCTTCAACACTGTATGCCACACGCCACAGGATTTCTTTAAAAACCTCTCAAACTGCACACAAAATTGTTTTCGGTGCCATTTTTTTTAATGCAACCATAGCCATTATTCACACATGTCTTTCTATAGCTTAGATAAATCGACTGTCTGTTTTCGAGACAAACTCCCCCTCCCGTAATCTCCTCCCACCTCTGCAGGTATTATGAGCTACACCGCCAAGACGCACAGACAGACTCGCAGCCTGCATTCATTGTATGGATCTGTTTGCCATCGGTCCTGTCCATCTCAAGTCTCAGATGACTTACACACCCCTTCTTCCCTAACCCCCCCAACCCCTCCCCAAACGCTTCTCCTGTCCTTTTTCATTCCCTTATTTCCATCTCCTTTTCAAAAACGGCTAGTGTATTGGGTTTAATGCTCGGAGGACTTTCTGTTTTATATGTAGTAACTACAGTATTGCACGGGATGGGAGCGTGTTATCTCTTTGGCAAATACCACCCCCCTGCCGACCCTCCTCCCCATCTCGCTCACCATCCCATCAGTGCCTCCCTTGTGCCATCCAAACCTTTTTACCTTCATTTTTTTTTTAACTCACGTCAAAAGCCTGCAGGGGCCAGAAGCTACTGAAGCCTCTTATTGAAATTGCTATCTTATCAGAGGAAATATCGGCCAGACATCACTGCACAAATAAAGTGGTAATACGTCTCGGTCAAGTGAGGTGTCTTTTCGAATCAGGCTCCCCGGCTTACGATGAGGCAATTTTTCTATTACTCAGACATTTGGGAGATGAAATAGCATCATATGGGGGTAGAGCTTTTGCTACTGCATACCACAGGGAATTGTCATAAAAAAAACACTGCACCATGGGTTTGAGAGGAAAGTACCAGAAAGTACCAGGGCCTTCAGAGAGTCGTCTTTTGTAATGTTTGGTCCTTTTGGGATATTATTTAAATGCCCAAGGGGAAAACTTTTTTTGGGTTCTTTTTCTTCTGGTAAATAATTATATAAACATACACAAGAGTAAATTCACAAGTTGTCTGAACTGTCCAATGCCATTTTTCTTCTCTTCCTTCTCTTCCACTTAAATTCCAAGATTGTTGTGTTCAAAAGAAGCTATGTTTAGTGGTCCTTGATGGCAGCCGGTCGATATCTCAATAGGTCGCCACACATTTCCCTTGCTGACCTTTGACACTGGCTGGCATTATCACATAAGCTCTCTCTCTCTGTCTCTCTCTCTGTCTCTCTCTCTGTCTCTCTCTCTCTCTCTCTCTCTCTCTCTCTCTCTCTCTCTCTCTCTCTCTCTCTCTCTCTCTCTCTCTCTCTCTCTCTCTCTCTCTCTCTCTCTCTCTCTCTCTCTCTCTCTCTCTCTCTCTCCTTACTTCTTCTTCTCTTCCTTCCCATGTCAAATCTCCTTCCGTCCCGTCGAGCAGTGGTCTAATCTCAAACCCCTATCTTCAAAAAGCCATATCCATCCAAGGTGGCTTGCTCTTGTCTTGGAGCACTTTCTGCCAAACTCTCGAGGGGGCAATGAGTTTCGTTTGATCTACGCTACCCGGACTACAATAGAGCTCCAGGGGGGAACAGAGCGGCTCTTGGGCGGCGACGGCGTGCGTCGGTGGGTGGGTGGGGTGGAGGGCTGAGGAAGGTACCAAGTCCTCCTCCTCCTCTCTGATCTCCTCCAGGCCCCGGGAGCTCACTCCTTCTCCTCTTGAGGGCGGGGTAGCTTAAAGTTGAATTGCTCCCTAAGACACGGGTCTATTCTGAGAACTTGTGACTGCTCTGTTTGATGGCAAGAAGGAGATGACGAATCTCTGTAGACTCAATATGGTGTCAATGAAAACGCAGTCGAGGGTCAATATGGGAGATTAACAGTAAAGCCAACTATTAGTCAGTGTGTGTGCGTGAGCGTGTGCGTGTGTGTGTGTGTTGCGGGGGTGTTGCGAGTGTGTGGTGTGTGATGGGACAGGTGAGGGGGCCTTCTTGGACCGCAAGTGACAAGGTTAAAATTGCTAGGGGTTCCTGCACTTATGTGTCTACAACCCCATGTCTCCAATGATTCCCATCTAATAGATCACGTAACACGTTTGTATCTCGATAAAAGAAACCTCTATTTCTAAATTCAACATCTGTACAAAGTCTTGCGAACTGTACAGTTACAGCACAGTAAATACATCAGGCAGCAGTCTTTTAAATGATAAGTCGCTAAACAAAAATAACAGCGCCATCCCAAAAATAAAGTCCTTCATTATGAAAATGAAAACATGAAGTAACAATTTGCTCCTTTTTTATTATAGTGTGGAAGGAGAAAAAAGAACAGTATTTTACCAAATGTAAATTGAAAAACTCAGAATTTTTGGAATACCTGCATGAAATGGTCCTTTACAGTTCAGTTGTATTAACTATCAGACGAGACCCATTTGCTTATTCTAAGCTGATGGAATTTAACCTGTACCTTGCATGATTACCGCAATTGCATTTAGCATTCCTTAACAACGCCATTTTGGATTGCAGCAGATTCTATCTCTCTTTTTCTCTTTACCATACCATCATCTTGTCCCCCGTTGTCCAAAAACCAACAAACACAACAAAAAAAAGATACAATGAAAAAAAAATTAAATGACTCTGAGAGGAGGAGGTGAGTCAGAAGATGTTATCATCGATGTGGGACGCCTATGGTTGAATGGAAAGGGCGCTTCGGCCTTTATTGTTTGAGGGAGTGTAAGGGAAGTTCTTTTAAGAAGATGGCAGAGTGGAGGTCCTTATAGGTGCAATGCAGCAACTTCTGAGGACTCAACCAGAAAGAAGACTGCAGGGACTAACCTGGACCAATCAGAAAGCTGCTCTCAAGAGGGATTCACAAGACATTACACATTATCTTTTACTCTTATGACGATAAGAGTGCATTTATATTGAGGGGGATTTAGAAGAAACTTTTATCCAAAGCGACTTATAATTAAGTTACATTTATCAGAAGAAAAGAAAAACAACAATTATTTCTCTGTACAGTGCAAAAGCACATAAAATTGCTAGGTTATCTGAATGAAGGAATAATAAAATGAATGAAGAAAAGGCTTGAGACAAGAACACAATGTTGTTAATTTTGAATATATTGTTTGCACATTTCTTATGTGTGGACAGTTGATGGAGATGCATGACGAAGGTGTCATAAAATAACATGATATTGGTCATCGATTTGTCTAGACTCCAGAGCGCTTACTTTGAAATGAATTGAAAGCTGCTGTGAAAAACGTGAAACAAAGGACAAAGGCAGCATTTCTTTTTCGTGCTTGCATATTTGTTACAATGGAATAATAGGTTTATTTTGTACACGGTTCGTTCTCTCTCTAATATCCACAAATCAAGTTGTGTAATTGGACGGCCTCAGTGCCTTTCACAGAATTCCAATGCCACAAAAGGCAAAGGTAGAGTAAAAAAATATTGAATAATATTAGATGATGAGACTCCTCACAACAATCACAGCTTGATCAAAGAGATCTTAACACTCATCTAACATACCACCTTTAAAGGTTTAGTACGTAGTATTTTTGTGGCATCTAACAGAAAACCGCTTAAACAGTCTCTCCGTCCTGTCTCCCCACAATGTCTTTTATGTTTCTTGGACGGAATGTAACTGGGAATTTCGTTGCTCTGTAACATGTGCAATGACGACAATAAATCTATCTATCTATCTATCTATCTAGAAAGGACTCAGCATTTATCGAAGATAATACTCATACATATGTTCTAATAAGTGTATAATCCCATGAAAATAAGTTTTTTTTCATTGTCGCCAGAACAAGCCTTTATATCTGCACTGGGAGTGGGCCCTCTTCCATGGGGGCTGTCATATTGCCCTGCCATGTTTTCTACGGTAGCCCAGAACGGACAAAAGGCTGGGACATCTTTCAATTAAATTAAATCCCCAAAAATTCTTTCTGGTTGTGATTATCAAGCATGAGGCGACATGTTTAGCCCATTCAACCCAATTGTGTATCTTTTTTAATCACACAGTAGTAGGCGCATGTATAATGAGGATGGTATTATGAAATGTGCCACACACCGGACTAGATAATATAGGTCTATAACTCTCACACGCACCATCAACATACAACAGTGCAAGACGGAGTTCAGCACACATCCAACACGGCAATGGTGTTCTACTATTAAGTGACGAGAAGCATTGCCCGACTACTCAAGAAGCCCAGTGAAGAAGAACATGCTCTCTCCTTTGCCGTATTCCATATTTTTTAGAGGACACATTTTAATCGCAAAGCGTAAAATATAGGGTAGCGAATGGCAGTTTGCGGAATCTAGGATTATGAGTAATATGGTGTGACCTTATTAATCCATCCTGTTTCGAGACACTAAATTCTCGAGGTTGTTTCGCGTTTTCGAATACTAAAAGTAGGCTAACCACTCTTTCTGAAGAAAGTTGGGTATTCTAAAGGAAGTTGATCAGATAAATCCTCAACATGGTGTTTCGCCCTATTTCACATTTTCCATGTGCTATCGATAATATAACAGAAAGAGAAATGATATAATGATCAGTTCCAACTATGCAATGCTATAAGAGGACTGGTGTTAGGAAATTACCTCAGCACCTCCACCACATATCAGTGACCATGGCGACCTATGACAAAGAGACCTGATTATCATTGGCTAACAGATTGTATTCAGAGGCTAAGCCTTAAAAATTGTCTTAGCTGAGCGATGTCTGTTTTCTTTCTGGATGATAGTCCTGATAAGATCTATATTTTTTTTTA